>JAFVLL020035398.1:35000-50722 GCA_021397915.2 Tor tambroides
TTAGAGCATGCTAAATTCATTTTTAGACACTGATGTGGAGACTTTGGTGAATAAATGTAGAAGCCCTGCAAAATTAAGATGAAGGAAGTGAAGGAAGAGTTGAAAGACAAATGGTTTATAAGAGGATTTAATACAGTAACAAATAGTGCACTGATGAAGAATGACATTTTTCGCATGCATCAATATAATTAATAATCTGAAAGTACAAATCTCCATCAGTAGCACACTGCCAATCTGAAGCACCCATGGGTGCCATTTTAACACCCATTTTAACATTCGATGTGGACAGAATGTGGTTCAGTATTGGATATGATATATTTTTTTGGCATCAAGCATTCATGGTTCTCAGTGCTTCTTTTGGTTGAATATAGCAAATTAGTCTTTAAAATAATAAAATAATGAGGCCAGTCAGCAGTCATTTCACCAGCTGCCGTATTTAAGGCTTAACATAATGAGTTGTTGACAGGATTGTTGCAAGTCGACAGTTTTCCCGTGTACAGCCAGTGGAATTCCTTGCATAAAACAGTCATTTTTAGATGCATTAACACTGTGTTATAATACTGTATGTTTCAGTATGTCTATAATCGTCAAATCTCACCAGCTAAATGAACATACTCTTGGTCACCACCAGAGGGAGGCAAAACACAGATAGAAACCACATCAACCACTAGGGGTGCGTTTCCCGAAAGCAACTATGGTCGTAAATTCCGCCGTTACCAATAGAGGTCAATTATGGAACCAAAGAACGTATACTGGGCTTCTATACTCTTTGATGGAACTTGCAACTTACTGTAGTTGGCTAACGATGCTTTCGGGAAACGCATCCCAGACCAATTACAAAAAAACTATGGTAGAAAGGCAGGTTCATGACATCAAATGTAGGGAATATCCAATGAGTTAAACTGTCTGTGTTTTAGGTTAAATATAAAGAGCGGGTATCAAATAGAACATTTAGCCTACATTTATTGCAATATTTAAATAATATATTAGAAATTTCGTATTAGGAAATTTAGATTTATTATGAAATGAATTGGCATTTCCACATTCATCAAAGTCAAGAAATGTTTTAATTATATTTTAAAGGGGAAGAAAAGCACAGACACATATAATTCTTCAAATAAAGATACATTAACAAAAGTCTAATTTCTAAAATAAATAAATACACCTACATTAAAAAAAATAATATACATACATAGCCTACAAAAATAACCATACAGTTTTTTTTCTTAGTTTATATACGTCCATTTGTCATATGTGTGATTCTAAAAGTTTTCTCATCAGATTCCTTTTCTCAAGTCGATGCGTATCTTTGTGCAAGTGTAATTTTCCATGAAGTGGTCATACTAGCATCAGTTACGGGGAAAAACTTGTTTCCGGAGCGTATTTTTCTTGTCCTGTGTGCTTCCTTTTTGAAAAGTGTGTTGTGATTGGTCAGCTGGAGCCCAAGTAACCAATCACAGCGCGCCTACCATGGAGGAAGGAATAAATGCAAGATGGCTCCTCATATAAAACCAGCCGCCTGGCTTCTCTTTTGTGATCAACAAAATTATTTTCCCCCGTTTGTTCGATTAAAATACCGTTTTCGGGGAAGTGCTGAGGGCTAAATCAATCTGTACGCTGGCGTAGGCGTTACTCGGCGTCTTCGGGCGCTGTGGGAAATATTTAATAAGCGAGCAGTCCGATTTTGAGGCAGTGCGCGAGAGATAGGGCCTGTCGGCGCACGCGACGGTCAGCAGCAGCGCGAGCCCGAACTTGAACCCGAACCCCTCGCCCGGATCCAAACCCGGACACCCGAGCAGCTCATATGGCTGTTTCAAGGTGAGTTGGTGGATAATGGTTGATTTGCAAAAGGCAAATGTGTCTCCACAGTTAAATTTCTAATAATTAATACTTTTATAATATATACATTATAGGTAAAATGTCTATCACTCGAGCTCTTACTAACGGTCAGTGTTTAAAATAAGTAACGCGTGCGTAATTCCTCACAAACGAAGACTGCAGAAGCAGTATAACCTCCAACAAATTGACCTGTCAAATTGTGTTATCTCATGCAGTATATCGTATATTAGTAGTGTTTTGTGTATTATTGCATGTTCGTTATGAATCCAACAGTTTGTGGTCTGCCATAATGATTCCACCTTATCCTTGGAAATCTCCGGTTAATGTGTAAATCCGCGGGTGATTAGCGGACTAACCCACCGCAGTGTCATCTCTCTCCAGGATGGGCACTGTCAGTGAGGTAAAGACATAGTTTTAACATCCAGACAGACTGAAGGCAGAACTTATTTCTCCTAATCCATCTCTTCAGTTGATGCAGTAGATTGTGGCGTTATATAACGCGTCTGACAGGATGGTGTGAGGGAAGCTGCTATGTCTGTTTTTATTTTTTAGTGATTAATTTATGCAAAGAAATTAAATTGTTTTAAAAAATTAAAATGTATTAATTAAAAATTACAATTAAATTAATATTAAGATGAGACCCTCATGGAAAGCATCTGTTCTTCATTGATCGGGTCGCCCCCTCATGGGCGACGCCACGTTAATCACGTGACCAGCTATTAGTTATAATAAATGGTTCTAAACAAATGTCATGCATCCAGGAATAAAACCCAACTAAATATAAACAGAAGCTTTATTCTGCATAGAGAAAATTTACTAGTCATAATGAAACTTTATACTTTTTCATGAGGTTTTGGAAAGCGAATTTCACTACACACTGAAATTTGTTTGGTGAACACTGACCTGCAAATTTGCTAAAATTCAAGTCGTTTTTAGGTGTATACTGCTTTTCACAATACACATTGTTTCAGAACAGCTTTACAGAAAATCATGAAGCTAACGGTATCTTCATATCTTGTTGTTTTGTGTTAGCATTTAGCAAGATATAAAGATGTATATCTTGTATATTCATGCAAATTATATATGTAAAACTGTATGAATGTGGATAAAGTTGGGTGTACTATATATCCAACTTTACATACATATTGCTTGGTGATAGTATAGTTTGCATTTTGTGACAGTAAAACAATCAAGCAGTTTCACTTGCTAATTAGCACATTGCTTTGTGACTGTACTGTATGGGAATGCTTCAAGTTTGCTGGAAAGTGGCGTTTATTATTTAGTATTTGGAGTATTTTTTAAATGATGAATTTATGTTTTTTAAAAAGATTGTCATCATGACCCTTGCAGTGTGTGAAGAAATTTTGTGTGCTCGAAGTCTAGTGTGACCGTAGCTTGAGAAATGAATTCATAACGTTGTAGAATTGTACTGCCAGTCAGATCTTTGTGTTAATTATAACATCCTGTCTCACTGTCTCCAGGTTGGAACGTCTATTTATCTTACTGGATACAGGTACGACTCCTGTTACCCGTAAAGCAGCTGCTCAGCAGTTGGGAGATGTTGTTAAGCTTCACCCACACGAGCTTAATAACCTGCTATCAAAGGTGAGTGTTTAGGCTTGGTTCAGGCTAGCAGAATATCTGATTTTTTTTTCTTTGTAGTCTGAACACCAAAAAAGCCTTAAAGAACAACGTGTCTGTATTTTTGTAATAGTAGCACCTGTTTGTATGTGTACAGGAAGAATGTCTTTCCTAGCATGCAGCGTTCCAGAGTTCATGCTTGCCATCTGTTATTCACAATGCTCTCATATGTGATGCAAAAACATTTTGTGAACTGCTCAGACACTCTTGAATGTGAATTAAAAAAACACACACAAATGAAATTTGATGTTTACAAACAAAATCCAACTCTCTCTATACATTATGTATATGTATCGCATCACAAGGAGATAATAGACGTGAGCAGAAGAAAAATGTTCAGTTCTCTCTTTCTACCCTGCCAACTGATCTATTCTATGAAGAAGTCTTTTGGCATCATGCTGACACTTTTATCATTTTACTATAGCAACGATTATAGATGCTGACTGTCTGTCTGAACTAATGGGTTTAACTTCATTACTTGCAAAATGCTAGTGTAGAGCTAAAGATTGGATTTGAAAAACAAATCAGAATTGAACCAGGATTTAGACCTGCAAAACTGACCTGAATGAATGGCTACACCCTCTTACAAAATGTGATGTGTTGGTATCAGATGGTATTATAATGGTAGATATATGCCATGTTACTGAATTATTTACATTACATTTCCAAAAAAAAATGCAATTTTTTTTTTTTTTCTATGGTATCCTGCAATCCTATGTGCCTTTTAGTGGTGCTGTAACACCCTCTTTGCATGCCTTTATTTTTTTAATGACTGGGTTAATGATTTTAATTGTGAAAACACCATAAGATGCTATAGAGAAACTTCTTAACATAAGCATTAAGGTAAAGGTTTGGATGGTTACTTATTTGTCTAATGTTTTTATACATTTGAACAAAGATGCCCGTAGCTGAATTTGAACTCTTCAGATTATTGATCTGTTTCCTTTCATCTGGGCTCAATAGGTTTTAACATTCTTGAGGAGTCCAAACTGGGATACGCGAATCGCAGCGGGACAAGCTGTCGAAGCCATAGTGAGGAATATTCCAGAATGGAACCCAGCTGCAAAGCCAAAAGACGGTGAGCTGAGTAATCCCCAATTGCATTACTAGAGAACTTGATGTTTTGGGAATTTCTGTACGATATTTACATAAAGGCACGTTGTTATGGTAACTAGTTACGTAGATTTTTATTTTTTATTTTTTCCGTGATTTTTATCAAGGCTGTTGAATGCAAATCAACACCAGTTTGATCCTGCAGTGGTAATGCCATGTGGCACAAGTCTTAAGCTTCTGTCTAATGATTGTCTTGAGCAGAGCAAGTGCTTTAATGCATGTTGTCTTTCTCAGAGGTGTGTGCAGAAGATATGTCTCCAGAGGACATCTCCTCAGACAGACTGAGTTTCTACAGGTTTGATATCTCCCGTCTGCTCAAGCATGGAGTGTCGCTGCTCGGCTCTGCAGGTGCTGAATTTGAGCTGCAAGATGACAAGTCAGGTAGGGTTATATCTCTCATATGTGTGTGTTAACACTGCAGATTTGTAACATTCATGCTGTTATTACTATTGTTTATACTTGGGGTTCGGAGTTTGTTCATATTTTTCTTTTTTTTTTTTTTTTTTTTGTTTTGTTTTGTTTTGTTTTGTTTCACAGACTCAGGAATGGCCCCTGGAAAGCTTCTGTGATGAACTGTGCAATGACCTTTTTAACCCCTCGTGGGAGGTACTGAAAAACACATTAAATGGAACTAAGCAATTATAACTAAAATTGGGTAAAAAAAAAAAAAAAAAAAAAATTTCTTAAATGCGTTTGCTCTGAAATGGCTCCAAGACAAGGAGGGATCATACAACTAATCTAATTGTTCACTGCCTAGGAAAATTAATGGCCCAATAAAAAATACATTAAAATATTGCCATATTTCATAAAGTTGCGTAACTTTTATATTGCCATCTAAATCATTGTGAATATATCATAAATATTTAATATATCTCCCAGCCCTAGTTGGGTCTGCACATTACCACAAATGGAGCAGTAAATTATCTTCCTGTCATGCCTGACTATTATTTTAGAATTATTTTTATAGTATTAAATTATTTATTATTACTATTAAAGTGTTATTTTGAGTTAATTTTTTTTGTATATTCATTTTTAGATTTGAGTAATCTTATGTGCTTTATTTTGTACCTAGCTTTATTTTTTTTTATTTTGTTGACTAAATATTAATAATATTAATAAATATAATATTAATAAAATAAGCTTTTTTTTTAAGCTTACTTATTGGGCTTTTATGCCTTTATTTTTTTGATAGGACAGTTGAGACATGAGAGGAAAGTACAGGGCAAAGAGAGGGGAGCAGGATCGGCAAAGGACCTCGACTCTGGAATGAAACTTATTAGAATTAAACAGTTGTGCTACATGTTGGTGCGCTAACCACAAAGCCATCAGCACCAAGAAAGTTATTTTTTTTATAGTGTCAATTTTAGTTAAAAACAATACTGATGCCTGCTGGTTGTGTGCTTTTTGGAAGACAAGTTCTCTTAAACCAGTTTGTAGTTGTGTGTGAGTTGAAGCAATGAAAATTATTATTTGTATGTGTGTTTACAGTGAAAGGAGTTGTGGTTGGTCAGTGAACTTTTGTTTGGTATTTTTAGATTCGTCATGGTGCCGGCACGGGCCTGAGGGAAGTGCTGAAGTGTCACGGTACTGGTGGAGGAAAGACTGTTGGCAGTACAGCAGAACAGGTGTTCACCAGCTCATTGGACATTATTACTGTCAGAGTTTAAGTTCAGTGTGTGATGTTAGATGCTTTCTACATTCTCAGATGGAGCGACAACACCAGGAGTGGCTGGAGGATTTGGTCATCCGGCTTTTGTGCGTCTTTGCTCTGGACCGATTCGGAGACTTTGTGTCAGATGAGGTTTGTCATCCTCCTCCCAAATTCTGAATTATTTTCTGTTAACATCTGTTGCCCTCTAGTGGTTGAACGAGACTGACATTTGAACCTGTACTTGCATGTAAATGTGTTGGTGTCACTATTGAACAATTTTTGAAAGAAAGAAACTGTTTGTCAGAATAAAAATGCATTTTTGAGGTTGTTTTTTTTTTTTTATTATTATTGTGAGCCTGTTTCTTCCTTAAAGAAAGAATATAAATCTTTTTTCCATTTCATTTATTTATGGCAAGCCTTTCATTTTCTTGGTCTCATCTTGAAGCATTTCTTTTTTCTTATCTTTCCAGGTTGTTGCACCTGTCAGAGAGACGTGTGCCCAGACTCTGGGTGTGGCCTTGAGGCACATGGCGAACAGTGGCGTTGCCATGACTGTAGACATTCTGCTCAAGCTGCTAACTGAAGACCAGTGGGAGGTTCGACACGGAGGCCTGCTGGGAATCAAATATGCTCTTGCTGTCAGACAGGTGGAAAAGACTCAAATTCGTATTGGCTGAGATTGAAAGTGACATTCTAGATGCTGCAGTGTGTTTAACTTGTGATTGACACTCACGTCTTGCTGACCCTCAGGATTTGATCGCAGAGCTGCTGCCCCTTGTTCTTCCTGCCATTACAGAAGGCCTGCGGGATCTGGATGATGACGTTCGTGCAGTGGCAGCAGCAGCGTTGATCCCAGTGGTGGATGGATTGGTTCAGTTGCAGCCTGCTAAGGTCTGAGCTCAAAGTTCATTTGAATTAGACAGCTAGTTCAGATATAATGGCCAATGCGGGTATATCGAGAGCATGCCTTATCAACAGATGCTGGTAATCTTAAAATAGTCTAAAATTGGCCAGTTGGTCTGTCGCTGCCAGTGTCTTTGCCTACGGCACTCGCTATGTGATAACTCTTAATTAAATCGTGAACACACTGGAGAGCTGTTTATAGATGAAACTGAAGTTGGTATTTCTAACTTTTTTTAAAAGGAATAGTTTACTCAAAAATGAAAACTTTGTCATCATTTACTCACCCTCATGTCGTTCCAAACCTGCAAGTTGAACACAAAAGAAGATATTTTGAAGAACCAAACAGTTGTTCAGAAGTCAGAAAGAGCTTTATTACCCAGTATGTTTATACACACAAGGAATTGGACTTGACAACAGGAGCTTCCAGTGCAGAAGGAAGTACAGATGGTTGTTGGTCCCCATTGACTTCATAGTAGGAAAGAAATACTATTGAAGTTAATGGGGACCATCAGCTGTTAGATTACCAGCATTCTTCAAAATATCTTCTTTTATGTTCAACAAAGAAACTTCTACAGGTTTGGAACGACATGAGGGTGAGTCAATGATGACACAATTTTCATTTTTGGGTGAACTATCCCTTTTAAAAGAAGTTAGAAATACCAACTTCAGTTTCATCTATAAACAGCTCTCCAGTGTGTTCATGTTTTAATTCACGGACCTCTGACCTTGATGGACTGGACAAAAGAAATGAACCAGAGAAGATTTCTATCTCCAAGAAGGCGGAGGTCTTGAGCACTTCAACCTATTACGAAATCAACATGGACCAATAGTAGTTCGGAGGTGTTTACCAGCTTAAGTGATCTTTTTTGGGAAGCTTGATATGTCAAGTTGTTTTGAACTCCCGAAACAAGCTCCAAATGACTTTTTTATTTTGGCCTGATTTTGTTCGAAATGGCATCATAGTTCTTTGATTTTTGCTTGAATTATATTGGGGCCTTTACATCTAGCACTTATTTGCAGCAATTGCTCTGGGTTAATGCCTCCATACATTATTTTTATATATATATATACATATACATATATATATATATATATATATATATATATATATATGTATGTATGTATGTATGTATGTATGTGTATATACGTATGTATGTATGTGTGTGTAATAAATAACCTGCATGTGTGCTGTATAGATTCCCTTCATTGTGGACACACTGTGGAATGCCTTGCTGGAGCTGGATGATCTCACAGCTTCGACTAACAGCATCATGACCCTCCTGTCCTCCCTGCTCACTTACCCACAGGTCCGCCAGTGCAGGTGAGATTTCTCTGTTGAAATATAAGGGCTCTCATGTTCATTGCTATTAATACCACATTTCCTGACAATGATAAAAGGGAAGCTAAAACCCTGTTTTTCCATTCCCAGCACACACCAGTCTCTCTCAGTGTTGGTTCCTCGAGTATGGCCATTCCTGAGACACACAATCGCTTCTGTTCGTCGGGCTGCCCTAGAGACCCTCTTTACATTGCTTTCCAAAGCTGACCAGGTTGGATAATCTGTGTGAAGTCAAATGCACATGATGGATTATCAAAAATCAAAATATGCATTGTTTGACATTTTCAGTTTCAAGTATTTCTTCTTTCCTGTTTCCTGCTGATTTATGCTTTTCCCTTCAGAGTTGTGCAGTGTGGCTGAATCCCATCATGCAGGACATGTTAAGACACATCTTTCAGTCCTGCATCCTGGAGAGCAACCAGGAGATCTTAGAGCTGATACAGAAGGTATTACTTACTCTGTTCCACTCTTTAAATGTTTTGTCTGATTGGTATGTTAGTTAGTTTATTAATATGTTGATGGTTTTCTAGGTGTGGGGAGAATTGTTGCGACAGGCCCCGCAGCAGTATGTGGTGGCGGCCAGCTGTCCTTGGATGGGCGCCTGGCTCTGTTTGATGATGCAAGCCCCACACATCCCAATAGACCCCAACATGCTGCTGGAAGTGAAAGCACGGTTAAAGGTGAGGGTGGAGGTCTCTTTACTTGTACTATACTGGAATAAAGAATCAATTTGACCTTATACCGCATCACACATCCATCTTCAAATGGTTTTAAAATTAATGTTAATTTTGTCAGCTATTTTCAATTTTAGTCTTAGTCTTAGTCCCGTGTTAAATGTCCTTGTTAGTTATCATATTTAGTCAACCTTATCCTGTTTATAAAAAAAAACATTTTAGTCGACTAAAAGCATTTTAGTCTAGTTTTAGTCAATGAAAACTTGTCATTTTAGCAATAAGATTATTATTAATTAACCCTACAGCAGTGTTCATATTGGCAGCCATTTTTAATTTAGTTTATTAATTATCTATATCTGGCAACCGGACACATGAAAGCTCGCGTAGTAGAGGTGTGTACAGCAGTCTGTAATAATATTTAGTCTAATTTTTTTGGTAAAGTTTTTAGTTTTTGATTAAATTTTAGTCTCGTCTTTTATTATCAACAAAATTGCATGTTGATAGTTTTGAGTTTTAATTATTCAAAAGTTTTATTGAGCTTTTTGTCGTCTCGTCGTCATTTCATTTTAGTCATGGGAAAAAAGCTTGTCAATGAGCATTTTTCGACGGTTTTCATTAACGAGATTAACACTATTTTACATCCATAAACTAATTTGTTTAAAGAAATATGAATGCTTTTATTCAGCAACAGTGCATTAAATTCAAGTTCTAGAGTGGCGATATAGGCGTTTGCATTGTTGCAAATAAATGCTGTTCTTTTGGAGGTTCTGTTCATTGAAGAATCCTTACAAAAATATTAAACCGCTTTTCAACATTGATAATAAGAAATGTGGTTTGAGCACCAAATCAGCATATTAAAATAATTTCTGATGGTTCATGTGACACTGAAGAATGGAGTAATGACTGCTGAAAATTCAGCTTTTTCATCACTGGAATAAATTACATTTTAATGTCCTGAATTGAAATATTACATTAATTATTAATTTATTATTAAATTAATTAATATTTCAATATTATTACAGAATATAAATGTTGCCTCATAAACATTAAAAGGTCTTACCAAGCCCAAATTTTTTTTGCCTGTCCAAAAGTAATAAATACAGATATGACTCAAAGAAAGCAGATTTTACACTCTAGATTAGCGCTTTCCAGTTTTTTTTGTTTTTTTTCCCCTGTACAGTATGTATCAGACAGTCAGTGAACGGTCTGTGGGCATACTGTCTGAGGCTAAGACTAATCCATCCTACAACCTTCACACTTCCCACTCATCCAAAAGCAGATCTGCTCTGAGCTTCATTCTGTTATTCCGCAGGAGAAGGCTACTGGAAAGACCCGACAGGGATCTGTTCCAGTCAAGGAAACAGTCCAGGAATACATCGGTGGAGCAGAGACGATTACCGAAGATCCTGCCACGCGAGACTACGTGGTGACACGTGCACGTCTAATGGCTGCAAAGTGTGTGGGGGGGGGGGGGAATTCTTCTAACTTTCTTTGTTTCTCTGTGCCATATGTGAGTCTGACTACTTTTGTGTCCTCCTAGGCTGTTGGGGACGCTGTGCAGTTGTATATGTGACCCACGGTTGAATAGCTCTTCTCAGGAACTCCGGCCTGCCGAGTCTCTAGCACAACTTTTACTCTTCCATCTCAATTCCAAATCGGCCCTGCAGCGGATTGCGGTTTCCATGGTGATCTGTGAGTGGGCATGCCTTCAGAAGGTGAGAATGGGAGAGGGTTAATCTCAAGTTTATTTTTAAACATGTTAATGACTGTTAGTGTTGTTCTACATCACAGGAGTGTGAGCTGCTGTCCAGTGTGGTTCAGCCCCGATTGCTGGTCATTCTCTCAGAGCAACTCTACTACGACGAGATTGCCATTCCTTTTACTCGCATGCAGAACGAATGTAAACAGCTCATAGCGCTGCTGGCTGATGCCCACATTGATGTGAGAGAACGAATCAACTCCACTGTATTCACCATCGATCAGGCTAATGAACTGGTTAGTAAAATATCTCCAGTTCTAGAGCATTCAACTTTAATTTCAAGTATATGGTCTGCTCTTGCCAGTTAATCAATTACACCATAGTAATAATAATAATAATAATAAAATAATATATTAATAATGATATATGTTAAATATTACAATTACATTTACATTCTTATTATTACTTTATTAATAAATAATAAAAAATATTGTGTTGTGCACTTATAATTGCTTAATTACATATTAATTGTATTTGTTATTATTATAGTTTTTATTTATATACAGTGTATAATGATGATGATGGTAATAATAATAATTATTATTATTATTATTATTATTTAAACTGTATATTATTTTGTTGTTGTTGATGATTATTATTATTATTATTATTATTATTTTAAAATGCAAAATTGCAAACAATGCCCCCAAAAACTGTTTTGTAGGTTATTTTCATTCATTTATATATATTTACATATTTATTTGTGTGTGTGTGTGTACATATATATATATATATATATATATATATATATATATATATATATATATATACATATATATATATATATATATATATATATATAAAAAATATATAATATAACTCTAGAACTCTTTTCCCAAACTATGTGTCCAGTCTCATAATGCTGTGTACTGTACTGTATGCCACATTGAATTAAAGTCTCCAAAATGACTAGTTATTCATCCCCTGATTCTCTCTAGGTGACCACCATCTTCTCTGAATGCACCTCCTCTCTGAACCTCAAGTCACATCAGTTCCAGCTTCTGGACAGCAAGAGGCTGCAGGCTCGTTCTACTGTGTCCGAGACCAGTGCCGAGTGGCAGCAGCTGCAGCTGAGAGTTCATACCTTCACTGCCTGCGCTGTGGTTGGACTGGCCATGCTGCCGGATAAACTCAATCCTGTCGTCAGGCCTCTGATGGAGGCGGCCCGCCGCGAAGAGAACACGCTCGTCCAGGGTTATGCAGCCTCCAACATTGCCCGCCTGCTGCAGCTGTGCGCTGCCAGATCTCCCTGTCCAAATGCCAAGATCGTGAAGAATCTCTGTAGCTCGGTGTGTGTAGATCCAATGCTCACCCCTAGTGCTGCATGTCCTGTCCCGCCAGCCAGCAATCCAGCAATACAAGAGAGCAGTAAAGGTGAGAGAAAGACCATAGCTCTGATTCCTATATCCCATATTATCATTTTCTATATTTATGAAACACGATCAGAATGGATTTGTGCATAAATTTTGTAAAGAGTCTCAATTTAATAAAAACTGTTTTTGTAGGGGTTTTTTTGTGGTCTTGCCAATCATATTTGTTAATAGGGATGTACGATATTTTGCCGATATGCTGATGTGTTTTTAAATTCATTTTGGCCAGTAGTCGATGCCGACACATTTCCTTTTGTTTGGAAACAACACCAAGTCTCTCCTGTGCAGAGATTTTCAACAAATTATTTTTAGTTTTGGTTAGTTTTTAACAAAAACGTACTTGTTAGAATTAAATAAACAATTAACAAATTTCTTTTATAATGAGAGTACACTGAAAGCTGAAAATAACTATACATTAACTATAATTCAGTCACTGAATTATTTTTTTTTTTTTTTTTTTTTTTTTTCCAGACAAATTCAGTGGTGGTAATTAACATTTTCATTGAGCATTTAACATTTGTAGATGGTCTAAAGAAAAAGTTGCAAAAATTCTGAAAATCTTTGAGAGCTCCTTGCACTTAAGTTTCATAATCTGTTTGAGAAAAAAAAACATATTACACATTAATGAATCTATATATAAAATAATTTAATTTACAAGAGTCATGTTTATGGTGGTGTGTGGGTGTTTTTTTTTGTTTTTTTTTAAATCATGTAAGCGATAGCCTCTGACCTTTAAATCACACTGCTGACTTGATCTTATTGCTAGCACACTCTGAGCACATGTGAGTTATTCCTCTTATCGGCAAGGCATATCGGCACAATTTTTACATTGGTTGACATTTTAAGCCATTATTGGCCGATTACGATATTGTTCCAATAATATCGTGCATCCATATTTGTTAATCAAATTGGTGTTGTCCTGGAAGAAATATATTTTGGTGCATCCAATTTAATTAGCATGTTGTGGTTTAATTTTAAAATGTGAGCCCTGTTGTTTCAGGGGTTTTAGAGATGTGTATTTAATCTTTCCTGCAGCATCTGTGGCAGAGAAGGATGCGACGCATCACATGGTGAACAAGACAAAGGGCATTATCACCCTTTACCGGCATCAGAAAGCAGCTTTTGCCATCACCAGTAAAAGAGGACCCACACCCAAAGCCCCCAAAACTACCAACAATGACCTGCCCCTTGGAGGCAGCATTACCACAGAAACAGACGAGGTGTTTAGAGCGTTATAATTAGCAGCTTTACTGTGTTGTCTTCAGTGATCTCATATGAGTCTCTGTGTAATCCTAACCTAGAGCAAGAAGCCGTGTCTTATCCAGAGGAGAGGGGCAGAGTTCTGCTTGATGACAGTTGCCAGGCATTTCGGTAAGGAGTTGACCAAAACTTTGCCGTATCTGTGGGAGTCCATGGCCGGCCCGCTGAGGAATGCACTGGATGCTCAGGGATTTGGTATGTCTGCTTTAACTTTGTAACCTTTTTTGTTTCCACAGTGGAGTGTTTTTTTTTTTTGATTAAAATGAATTGAGATTTGTGAAAAGCTCTTTATAGTTCAGATTAATGTTTCTTAAAGTAGCAGTTCACCAACAATGAAAATTTGATGAAAATGTGCTCACCTTCAGCCCATCCAAGATGTAGATGAGATTTTCTTCATTGGAAGAGATGGAGAAATTTAGCATTACATCAGTTGCTCACCAATGGATCCTCTGCAGTGAATGGGTGCCGTCAGAATGAGAGTCCAAACAGCTGATAAAAACATCACAATAATCCACAAGTGATCTACATGACTCCAGTGCATCAGTTAACGTCTTTGTGTTTGTAAGAAACAAATTCTTCCTCCAGTGAAAAAGTTAATCCCCTGTTGTCTTCTCACATTAAAGTTCACCTATATACCCGTTTAGAACTGTTTTTCACTGTTTTCAGTTATAAACACTGTGTATATTTCTCTCTTGATTCAAACAAGATGACTTTTTCCACTGGAGAAAGCAATATTATAGATAAAGGAATCATATTTTAGTCAGAAGCAGCGGTTTGAAGTACATCTTTATGTATTTGTTCATTGGAAACATGCAGGTTTTTGTTTATTGTGATGTTTTTATCAGTTGTTTGGACTCTCATTCTGACAGCACCCATTCACTCCAGAGGATCCATTGGTGAGCAAGTGATGTGATGCTAAATTTCTCAAAACCTGTTCTGATGAAAAGGAAAAACTCATCTACATCTTAAATGGCCTGAGGATAAATTTTCATTTTTGGGTGAACTATTCCTTTAGTAAATGCTCTTCCTGCTCCTCATTTGGTGTTTGTTGTAGATTCCAGCCATTTGCTGAAGCAGGGAGATCCGGTTGCTCAGGAGCTTGTGAACTCCTTGCAGGTGCTGGAGGTCACAGCAGGAGCCATGTCCCAAGAGCTCATCCCTTTAGTATGGACACACGCGTGCACAAAGCTTTCAAGAATATCTAGTATCACTACATGAACAATTGCAGTTTTAACCAGTCTCCTGTTGTGTCACTATATCTGCAGTTGATGGAGCAGTTGCCTCTTCTGTGCACCTGTCTGCAACATCCATACACAGCCGTACGCCACATGGCTGCGCGCTGTGTGGGCATGCTCAGCAAGATCGCTACTATGGAGACCATGAATGTGTTCCTGGAACATGTGCTACCCTGGTTGGGCGCTATTGATGACAACACCAAGCAGGAGGGAGCCATCGAAGCCCTGGCCTGTATCCTCTGCATGTCACAAATGAAAATCAAGCTCTTTTCTTGTATTAAATTTCACAAAGGTGTTAAATTATAATGCTTCCTGTAGTAGTAGTAGTCATCACAGGAAAAATTAAACTTTAAAATGTATTGAATTAGGAAACTGTTAAATTGTAATATTTCACAATATTGCTGTTTTTACTTACGTTTGATCAAATAAATGCAGCCTTGGTGAGATTAAGAGACCTCAAAAACATTAAATCTTACAGACTTCAAACTTTTAAACAGTGTACAAACATTTAAAGTGTTTACAATGGTGTTCGGAACACAAATTATTATCCTGAGTACAGTGTCCAGGTGTGATGGAGCAGTTGGATGTGGATATTGTGCCCTACATCGTGCTGTTGGTGGTCCCTGTGTTGGGCCGCATGAGTGACCCCTGTGACAGCGTACGATTCATGGCCACACAGTGCTTTGCAACCCTCATCCGACTGCTTCCTCTTGAGGTGAGCGATCAGTAACCAGCACAGTCCAGCATTCACGCTTTTCATAATTCCTAATGATGCAAGACTTTCAGCAAAGATTTTGAAGTGAGGGATGTCTGTTCTCAGTACAGCAAAGCTCATCATTTTGTTGCATAACTTCTGTGCAGCTTTTTTCCTATTCATCTTAGTTTTTTTTTTTTTTTTTTTTTTTGTTCTTTTCAGGCTGGAATCCCAGACCCGCCGT
>JAFVLL020035398.1:50822-116317 GCA_021397915.2 Tor tambroides
TAAAAATGGGCGTTATTTTTAATTAGCGTAAGCCTGTTTCTTCCTTAAAGAAAGACTATATATATCTCTCTATAAATATTTTTTCCATTTTATTTATGGCAAGGCTTTCATTTTCTTTGTCTCATCTTGAAGCATTTCTTTTTTTCTTATCTTTCCAGGTGGTTGCACCTGTCAGAGAGACGTGTGCCCAGACTCTAGGTGTGGCCTTGAGGCACATGGAGAACAGTGGTGTTGCCATGACTGTGGACATTCTGCTCAAACTGCTAACTGAAGACCAGTGGGAGGTTCGACACGGAGGCCTGCTGGGCATCAAATATGCTCTTGCTGTCAGACAGGTGGAAAAGACTCAAATTCATGTTGGCTGAGATTGAAAGTGACATTTCTAGATGCTGCAGTGTGCTTAACTTGTGGTTGACTTTCACGTCTTGCTGACCCTCAGGATTTGATCGCTGAGCTGCTGCCCCGGGTTCTCCCTGCCATTACAGAAGGCCTGCGGGATCTGGATGATGATGTTCGTGCAGTGGCAGCAGCAGCTTTGATCCCAGTGGTGGATGGATTGGTTCAGTTGCAGCCTGCTAAGGTCTGAGCTGAAAGTTAATTCGAATTTGACAGCTAATGACAAAGATATAATAGCCAATGCGGATATATCGAGAGCATGCCTAATCAACAGATGCTGATCATCTTAAAATAGTTTAATATTGGCCAGTTGGTTTGTCACTGCCAATGTCTGTGCTTACAGCACTCTGCATGTGATAACTCCTTTGTGATAATTTTTCCAACACATTTAAATCAGTCTAAAGGCCCTGATATACTCACATACAAGTTCTTTTTCATTTAGTGGTTAAAAGAAAGTGGAAATACCAACTTCAAGAACACACTGGAAAGCTGTTTTCAAGTTGAAATTGACGAACTGAACAACAGAAATAAACCAGAGAAGATTTCAATGTCTTAAGAAGCTGGATGTCTAGAGCTCTCCTACCTATTACGTAATAACCATGTGTACCAGCTAAAGCAACCTTTCCTGGAAAGTTTTTGCTTTCGCAAGTTGTTTTGAACTCCCGAGACAAATTTCATTTTAGCCTGATTTTGTTTGAAATGGCATCACGGTTCTTTGGTTTTTGCTTGAATTACACTGGGGCCTTTCACATCTAGCACTTATTTGCAGCAATTGCTCTGGGTTAAAGCCTCCATATGTATAACCTGCATGTGTGTGTTATAGGTGCCCTTCATTGTGGACACACTGTGGAATGCCCTGCTGGAGCTGGATGATCTCACAGCTTCGACTAACAGCATCATGACCCTCCTGTCCTCCCTGCTCACTTACCCACAGGTTCGCCAGTGCAGGTGAGATTTCTCCATTGAAATATGAAAAGAGCTCTCGTGTTCATTGCTGTTAATACCACATTTCCTAACAATGATAAAAGGGAAGCTAAAACCCTGTTTTTCCATTCCCAGCACGCACCAGTCTCTCACAGTGTTGGTTCCTCGAGTATGGCCATTCCTGAGACACACAATTGCTTCTGTTCGTCGGGCTGCCCTAGAGACCCTCTTTACATTGCTTTCCAAAGCTGACCAGGTTGGATAATCTGTGTGAATGATTGATTAGCAAAATTAAAATATGCAGTGTTTGACATTTTCAGTTTCAAGTATTATTTCTTTCCTGTTTCCTGCTCTGATTTTTGCTTTTCCCTCCAGAGTTGTGCAGTGTGGCTGAATCCCATCATGCAGGACATGTTAAGACACATCTTTCAGTCCTGCATCCTGGAGAGCAACCAGGAGATCCTAGAGTTGATACAGAAGGTATTTCTCACTCTGTTCCACTCCTTGAATGTTTTGCCTGATTGATGTTAATTCGTTTATTAATATGTTGATGGTTTTCTAGGTGTGGGGGGAGTTGTTGCGACAGGCCCCGCAGCAGTATGTGGTGGCGGCCAGCTGTCCTTGGATGGGTGCCTGGCTCTGTTTGATGATGCAAGCGTCACACATCCCAATCGACCCCAACATGCTGCTGGAAGTGAAAGCACGCTTAAAGGTAAGGGTGGAGGTCAAAATCTTTACCTATACTTTCGCTAGAATAAAGAATAAATTTGACCTTATACAGCATCACGCATGCGTCTTCAGATGATTTTACATACATAGACTACCATATTGTGCTTAAAGAAAATACTTTTCCAAAAGTAATAAGTGCAGATAGAACTCAAAGAAAGCAGATTTTACATTCTTGATTAGCATTCACCAGATTGAGAGAGTGCTTTCCAGTTTCTGTACAGCATGCATCAGACAGTCAGCGAATGGACTGTGGGTGGTCTGTGGGCATGCTGTCTGAGGCTGAGACTAATCCATCCTACAACCTTCACACTTCCCACTCATCCAAAAGCAGATCTGCTCTTAGCTTCATTCTGTTACTCTGCAGGAGAAGGCTACTGGGAAGACCAGACAGGGATCTGTTCCAGTCAAGGAAACGGTCCAGGAGTACATCGGTGGAGCAGAGACGATTACAGAAGACCATGCCACGCGAGACTATGTGGTGACACGTGCACGTCTAATGGCTGCAAAGTGTGTGGGGGGAAAATTCTTTAAACTTTTTTTTTTTTTTTCTCTGTGCCATATGTGAGGCTGACTGCTTTTGTGTCCTCCTAGGCTGTTGGGGGCGCTGTGCAGTTGTATATGTGACCCACGGTTGAATAGCTCTTCCCAGGAACTCCGGCCTGCCGAGTCTCTAGCACAACTTTTACTGTTCCATCTTAATTCCAAATCAGCCCTGCAGCGAATTGCGGTTTCCATGGTGATCTGTGAGTGGGCAGGCCTTCAGAAGGTAAGAATGGGAGAGGGTCAATCTCAAGTTTATTTTGAAGCATGTTAGTGACTGTTAGTGCTGTCCTACATCACAGGAGTGTGAGCTGTTGTCCAGCGTGGTTCAGCCCCGATTGCTGGTCATTCTCTCGGAGCAACTCTACTACGACGAGATCGCCATTCCTTTTACTCGCATGCAGAATGAATGTAAACAGCTCATAGCGCTGCTGGCTGACGCCCACATTGACGTGAGAGAACGAATCAACTCCACTGTATTCACCATCGATCAGGCTAATGAGCTGGTTAGTAAAAGACACTAAGAGATACAAAAACTCCAGTTCTAAAGGCCCGTTCACACCAAGGACGATAACTATAAAGAGAGTTCTAAAAATCTTTCTCAGTATTAAAGAATAGCAGCGTCCACACCACAACTATAACGATAAAGGCACAGAGAAACGATATCGTTGGAATCACTTTCAGAATGATTTTTTTCCAACACAAACATTGACAGCCAATCAGAATCCATCCTGCTATATTGAGCTCGAGAATTTAAAGCGACAGATGCGCGTGCACCTAGAATAATCAGACGATATCGTTTGCTGGTGTGAACGCTAGTTTTCATGTATATTAATAGTTTATAATAATAATGTAATTAAAATGTGTTGTTGTTGTTATCATATTTCACATGTGTAGAATTTATATAGATATCAAAAGGATGCCAAAACTCTTTTCCAAAACCATGTGTCTTTTGTAAAGGCAATACCATAATGCTTTGTGATAATCTAAGCAGAAAAAAAACCCTATACATTTCAGTAAGACAGGGGATAGCAAGGCAACTAAGTAGAGCCTGTATGTGTACTGTATGCCACACTGAATGAATGTCTCAAATGACTAGTTATTCATCCCCTAATTCTCTCTAGGTCACCACCATCTTCTCAGAATGCACCTCCTCTTTGAACCTCAAATCACGTCAATTCCAGCTGCTGGACGGCAAGAGGTTGCAGGCTCGTTCCACTGTGAGCGAGACCAGCGCCGAGTGGCAGCAGCTTCAGCTGAGAGTTCATACCTTCACTGCCTGTGCTGTGGTTGGACTTGCCATGCTGCCGGATAAACTCAATCCTGTTGTCAGGCCCCTGATGGAGGCGGCCCGCCGTGAAGAGAACACGCTCGTCCAGGGTTATGCAGCCTCCAACATTGCCCGCCTGCTGCAGCTGTGCGCTGTCAGATCTCCCTGCCCGAATGCCAAGATCGTGAAGAATCTCTGCAGCTCGGTGTGTGTAGATCCAATGCTCACCCCTAGTGCTGCATGTCCTGTCCCGCCAGCCAGCACTCCAGCAATACAAGAGAGCAGTAAAGGTGAGAGGAAGACCTTATCTCCGATTCCCATATTTTCATTGGCTATATTTATGAAACGTGATCAGAATGAATTTGTGCGTAAATTGTTTGTAAAGTGTCTGTTTAATGCAACATTTAAGTGAATTATTTATAAACCATTTCTACTAATTAATTCTACTTTTAAGGTCCATTCTGGCCCATTTAAAATGAATTTTATAAAATTATTTTAAAAAAAATGCAAAATTGCAACAACAAAAAACCTTAGTTTTGTAAGTTTTTATTTATTTATTATTTTTTTTTTATTTATTTATTTATTTTTTTTATTATCTTGGCAATCATATTTGTTAATCATATTGATAATGTCCAGAAAGAAATGTGCATCCTATTTAATTTGCATGTTGCGGTTTAATTTTAAAATGCGATCCCTGTTGTTTCAGGGGTTTTAGAGGTGTTGTGTATTTGATCTATCTTACAGCATCTGTGGCAGAGAAGGATGCAATGCATCACATGGTGAATAAGACAAAGGGCATCATCACCCTTTATCGGCATCAGAAAGCAGCTTTTGCCATCACCAGTAAAAGAGGACCCACACCCAAAGCCCCCAAAACTACCAACAATGACCTGCCCCTCGGAGGCAGCATTACCACAGAAACAGATGAGGTATTTACAGTGTTGTAATTAGCAGCTTTACTGTGTTCTCTTCAGTGATCTCATATGAGTCTCTGTGTAATCCTAACCTAGAGCAAGAAGCCATGTCTTATCCAGAGGAGAGGGGCAGAGTTCTGCTTGATGACAGTTGCCAGGCATTTTGGTAAGGAGTTGACCAAAAGTTTGCCATATCTGTGGGAGTCCATGACCGGTCCGCTGAGGAATGCGCTGGATGCTCAGGGATTTGGTAAGTCTGCTTTAACTTTGTTCGTAACCTTTTTTTGTTTCCCCAGTGGAGTTTTTGATTAAAATGAATTGAGATTTGTGAAAAGCTCTTTACAGTTCAGATTAATGTTTCTTAAAGTAGCAGTTCACCAAAAATAAAAAAATTATTAAAATGTGCTCACCTTCAAGGCATCCAAGATGTAGATGAGTTGAGAACAGATTTGGAGAAATGTAGCATTACATCACTTGTTCACCAATGGATCCTCTGCAGTGAATGGGTGCCGTCAGAATAAGAGTCCAAACAGCTGATAAAAACATCACAATGATCCCAAAGTATTCCACATCACTCTAGTATATCGATTAATGTCTTGTGAAGCAAAAAGCTGCGTGCTTGTTTGTAATAAATTAATTAATAAGGCGTTTTCACTTTTAAATCACAGCTTTAGGCCAAATTATGAGTCCGCAATCCTCCAGTTTCCCCCCAGTTTCTTCCAGTGAAAAAGTCATTTTCCTGATGTCCTCTCACATTAAAATTCAGACATGCGTATTTGAACTGTTTTCAGTTATAAACAGTGCTTGTGGATGTCTCTCCTTATTCAGACAAGACAACTTTTTCTACTAGTGAAAGCAATATTATAGAGGACTCATATTTTAGCCAGTAGCAGTGGTTTGAAGATTAAAAATGTTTTAATTATGTATTTGTTCATTACAAACATGCAGCTTTTTTGTTGATTGCGGTGCCTTTATCATATTGAACTCATTCTGATGGCACCCATTCACTGCAGAGGATCCATTGTTGAGCAAGTGATGTAATGCTAAATTTCTCCAAACCTGTTCCAATGAAAAAACAAACTCCTCTACATCTTAAATGGCTCGAGGATAAATTTTCATTTTCAGGTGAACTATTCCTTTAGTAAATGTTCTTCCTGCTCCTCATTTGCTGTTTGTTGCAGATTCCAGCCAGTTGCTGAAGCAGGGAGACCCGGTTGCTCAGGAGCTTGTGAACTCTCTGCAGGTGCTGGAGGTCACGGCAGGAGCCATGTCCCAAGACCTCATCCCTTTAGTATGGACACACTCACACATACAACATTCAAGAACATCTAGTATCACTACATGAACAGTGGCAGTGTTATAACTGGTCTCCTGTTGTCTTTATATCTGCAGCTGATGGAGCAGTTGCCTCTCCTGTGCACCTGTCTGCAACATCCATACACAGCTGTACGTCACATGGCCGCGCGCTGTGTGGGCGTGCTCAGCAAGATCGCTACTATGGAGACCATGAATGTGTTCCTGGAACATGTGCTTCCCTGGTTGGGTGCTATTGATGACAACACCAAGCAGGAGGGAGCCATCGAAGCCCTGGCTTGTATCCTCTGCATGTCTCAAATGAAAATCAAGCTCTTTTCTTGTATTAAAAAATGCCTTTGTATTTCACGTAGGTGTTAATTTATAATGCTTCCTAAATTCTTAGAAATAGAGTAAGGCGTACTACCAGTTTGGGGTCAGTAAGATGATGATTATTATTATTATTAGTAGTAGTAGTAGTACAAAATTAATTCTTTTACTCAGTAAGGACACATTTAATGAATCAACAGAATCGACAGTAAACAATTTATGTAAAAGATTTCTATTTCAAATAAATATATTTTCAAATGTTTCTTGAGGTGCAAATCAGCCTATTAGAATGATTTCTGAAGGATCATGTGACACTGAAGACTGGAGTAATGATGCTGAAAATTCAGCTGTGCATCACAGGAAAAATTAAACTTTAAAATGTATTAAAATAGCTGACCCAGCCAAAAGATTGGCATCATGAAACAGTCGTGGCAATTTCTGTGATCGTAGCTCCTAATCGGTGGTCCTGTGTTGTACAGTGAGAGAGGTTCAAAGACGGCCGTTGTCACAGTCTTGTGACCAAAGATAGCATATGATACAGCATCATTGCACAGTGTGTTTGCTGGTACGATCCACGTTTACAGACTAACCAATAAAAATGTGACCTGGTGCTAAAACATAAAACCGTTTACCTCAAGCTCTTATCCCCACCTCTTTCATCACTTCCGCTTTTTTTCAACACACATAAATACAACTGCTAAAGTGTGAATTATCATGCTCTTTTTGTTTACCACTAGCGGACACTGACGTTTTATTCTTTTATAGTAGCATACAAGTCAATAGGTGTCATCATCGTATAGTCTACACACATTATTATATTAGATCCATGTACATACATGCAGTGATCTTATAAGATTGCTAAAATCATGCAGTGTTTTGGGCTTAAGAGACTTCAAAAACATAATCTTACCGACCTCAATTTCAGACACTAGTGTACAAAAATTAAAATGTGTACAGTGTCGTTCAGAACACACATATTATCCTGAGCACAGCGTCCAGGTGTGATGGAGCAATTAGATGTGGATATTGTGCCCTACATCGTGCTGTTGGTGGTCCCTGTGTTGGGCCGTATGAGTGACCCCTGTGACAGCGTGAGATTCATGGCCACGCAGTGCTTTGCAACCCTGATCCGACTGCTTCCCCTTGAGGTGAGCGATCAGTAATGAACATAGTCCAGCATTCATGCATCTCATAATTTCTAATAATCTAAGAGTTTGAAGTGAGGGATGTCGAGGCATGTCTGTTCTCAGTACGGTGGAACTCATCACTTTGTTGCATAACTTCTGTGCAGCTATTTTCCTTTTCATCTTTGTTTTTTGTTCCTTTCAGGCTGGAATCCCAGACCCGCCGTCTATGTCTGAAGATCTAATTCGACAGAAGGCCAGAGAACGACACTTCCTCGAGCAGCTGCTTGATGGAAGGAAACTGGAAAATTATAAGATTCCTGTGCCCATCAAAGCAGAGCTCAGGAAATACCAGCAGGTGTGTTTGCTTTTTACGCTTCTGTCCATGGAAGTGTCTTTATTTTTCATTTTATTTTTTGGCAAATCCAGAGATTGAAATGAGGCTAATAACTGTAATTAACAAAAAAGTCTGCATAAATTGCTGGTGATTTGAATCTGAGTTTGATTCTGAAGTTCATCCTGCTCTCTTTTGTAGGATGGAGTGAACTGGTTGGCATTTTTGAACAAGTACAAGCTTCATGGGATCTTGTGTGATGATATGGGTCTGGGTAAGACCCTGCAGTCCATCTGTATTCTGGCAGGCGATCATTTCCTCAGGTACATCCCAAGCCAACTTCATCCTTCCTAGAGCTTTGCAGCATTTCTGTATAGTTAAAATGCAAGACTTTATTTGACCTGCTAAACAATGTTGCTGCATGTTTGCAGGGCTCAGGAGTACACCAGGACAAAGGCTCCTGACTGTTGCCCTTTGCCCTCCATAGTAGTGTGTCCGCCCACGCTGACGGGACACTGGGTGGATGAGGTTGGGAAGTTCTGCTCTAAAGAGTATCTCAATCCTCTGCACTATACTGGCCCTCCTACAGAAAGAGCATGGTACCATCAGAAGAAATTACTTAAGTAAATATAGAGTCGTTGTCCAGTTTAAAAAAATGAATAGGAAATGCAGTTTTCTGTTTCATTATATGCAGGTTGCAGCACCAGGTGAAGAAACACAATCTTGTTGTTGCCTCGTATGATGTCGTTAGAAATGACATTGACTTTTTCAGGTAACAACTTGTTACTTGCAGGTTTATCATTCACAGACTTCATATACAGTGGGATGAAAGAAAGCTTCAATGTTATTTCTCTCATACAGGGATATTAAATTTAATTACTGTATCCTTGACGAGGGTCACGTCATTAAGAATGGAAAGACCAAACTTTCTAAAGCGATCAAGCAGTTAGCTGCCAACTACAGAATAATCCTCTCAGGAACGCCCATTCAGGTGAGAATCGAACTCTTGGATGGCTCGTATATGTCAATGGGGGCATTGTATGGGGTCAGTAAAAACAATATTGGCAAAGGAGAATGTTCAGAAGACATTATTCCAGTCTTCAGTGTCACATGATCCTTCAGAAATCATTCTTTTGATGCTCAAGAAACAGCATTTATTTGAAATAGAAAATTGGAACATTACAAATCCCTTTCTATCACTTTTGGTGAATTTAATGTCTTTGCTGAATAAAGTAGCCTATTCAGTTATTAAAAAAACAATTTTACTGACCCAAACCTCATGATAGTGTGCCTTTTAGATTTTGCTGACATGTACATGAATTTTGGCTCAAAACACTATCAAATTTGAATTTGACAAGCTAATGCCTGTACTTGTGTTTTTGTCTCTGTAGAACAATGTTCTGGAGTTGTGGTCTCTATTTGACTTCCTGATGCCAGGCTTTCTTGGTACTGAGCGTCAGTTTGCTGCCCGCTACGGGAAGCCCATCCTCGCCAGTCGAGATGCTAAAAGTTCCTCACGCGAACAGGAAGCAGGTGTGATTTTTCACATCTCTTGGTCTCCTCATTGTAGGACCACAGACTTCTCAGTCTGAAGCTTTTCTTCAACTTTTTATGCTCTGTACTAAGGGAATCACTTGAGACTGAACCCTATTTTGAGACCATGAAGGTTTTTTTTTTTTTTTCCCGTTGTGACTGTTTCAGGTGTTTGATTTATGAAGCAGCTCTTTAAGTCGTTTTAATAATGTTGCTATCTTTGGTCTAAACTAATGTGTTGATGTGTGCTTTTCAGGTGTGCTGGCAATGGAAGCGCTGCATAGACAGGTTCTGCCCTTCTTACTTAGGAGAATGAAGGATGATGTGCTTCAAGATCTGCCACCCAAGATCATACAAGATTACTACTGCAACCTCAGTCCTCTACAGGTACTAAACACAAACACAGGATGTTTATCAAAGATGTGGCTGGTGATTACAGCAAGATTCTGTGATTTCATTGTATGTCAGAGGGGATCTGTACAGTGCCACTACAAACTGTGCATAGTTCACTTTAGCTTTTTTAGTAGCAAACACAAAACATTAGAAACCCTTCAGTTAATATGAAATAAGGGAATTATTATTATTATTATTATTATTATTATTAAATATTAGTGACATAACTTTTGTTCTTTCCCCTTTGCCTGCTCAGGTTCAACTGTATGAGGACTTTGCAAAATCTCGAGCAAAGGTGAACGTGGATGACGTTTTTTCCACAGCGTCTATGCAAGAGGAGGAAGAGAAACCCAAATTAAAGGCCACCGGACACGTCTTCCAGGTTGATCCCAGGAAGTCTTATAAGAGCTCAAGATTATCCTCCTCTCAGTCGAATAGTCTGTAATGTTCTTGTGTTGGATGTTTCAGGCTCTTCAGTATCTGAGGAAGTTGTGTAATCACCCAGCACTGGTGCTGACCCCTCAACACCCAGAGTACAAACACATCACTGAACAGCTGAGCAGCCAACACTCCAGCCTCAGAGACATTCAGCACGCCCCGAAACTCTCAGCCCTCAAACAGGTGCGTCCACTTATCTGTACTACCAAAACATGCCCTTGTTACAAGGTAGAAATGCCTGAGAAAACAGACCATATCAATATATCAGCTAATATTAGTGTTTATCTATATATTAGTTTAAGCAATAAATATCTGCCAATTTTTTTTTTTTTTTTTTTTTAAATAATCCAAACCAGGCAATATTAAGTGTTGTTTATCAATATTGTTGTGGAGAAGTCTTCTGTCTTGCAAAATAATGCTCAGGAGGCAGAATTCCAGAAGTCAATGTCAGACTTT
Source organism: Tor tambroides (assembly GCA_021397915.2). Lineage (NCBI taxonomy): Eukaryota > Metazoa > Chordata > Actinopteri > Cypriniformes > Cyprinidae > Tor > Tor tambroides. The sequence goes on from JAFVLL020035398.1 coordinate 61,497, forward strand.
ATTGCAAGACAACAAAGCTGAGATGCCTGAAGAACATCTGGATCTCTCCAGACTACAATCTTTGTACAATGTTGTTATCAATCACTGTCCAATGAGCGCTCAGACCATTCTTAGATACTTCATTCCCAGTAACACTTGCTTTCATTGTAGAAAACCACCTGCTAGTCTGTTTTTCAAAAGATAACTTCTCTTATCTACCACTTTCCGGGTGCCCAAGGTTGCAGAGGCGTATACATTTTAGGATCAAAATGAGCTGTCAGGATTTTAAGGAGTTTTACACATTATCTATTTCTGCATTATCTCAGCCTGTGGCATCTCCCATCTCTGGTACTTCCTTCTGTATCTCTATTCATAAGCGCAGGCACGTAGACCATGAGGCCTACAGTCCGTCAGTTTGGCCTTGAGGCCTTCAAATGCACCCAGCTCAAATATGAGGCAAATTAACTTTCACAAACATGAAAGTAACTTCTTCAGTCCTTTTCTGTAAGATAAAACATTTCATCAATATCAGCCTATTTTAGTGGTTTTTTTCATTTTAAATCAGTGTCACCTAATATTAGTGTTTTGTTTTTGATATCATATAATATATTGATATTGTCTTATATTTAAATTATTATTTTTTTTTTCTTAAATCATCAATATTGTCAATATATATTTTAAATCAAGTTTTCAAGGCAATTCATTAATAAGGGTCATTAATATCAGCCTTTTTAATCATCAGTATTAATCCAATATATTCATTTTGAAAAAGAAATAAAAATCCCATGGAAGATAATGGTTATATATATATATATATATATATATATATATATATTTATTTATGACTGATTTATTTTATTTTTTTCTTCATTATGATCCATTATTGGGTGGGTTTTTTTTTGTTTGTTTTTTTGTGTAAATCAATATCAGCTATTTTTAAGGAGTGTTTTTTTCTTTATCAGCCAATATTTTATTTTTTTCTTAAATCATCATTTTTAAGCCAATTCATTAATTAATATCAGCCAATATTTGTGAGGTGGTTGTTGTTGTTGTGTTTTTTTTTTTTTTTTTTTTTTTTTTAAATCCTTTTTTCATTTTCATCAAATCATAATCAAATGCCATCTAGTGCAAAATATGAACAAACAACACAGTAGTAACAGCAGCATGTGTTTATTTTTGCTGTTCTCTGTAGCTGTTGTTGGACTGTGGACTGGGTTCTGCTGGAGCAGCTGATGGCGGCACAGAGGCTGTGGTGGCCCAGCACCGCATTCTGATCTTCTGCCAGCTGAAGAGCATGCTGGACATCGTGGAGCAGGATCTGCTCAAAGCACAGCTGCCCACAGTCACCTACCTCAGGCTGGATGGAAGCGTTCAGGCCGGCCTCAGACACTCTATAGTCTCCAGGTGAAACAGCCACGCAAACTACCCTGGAAATATTTCATCTCGTGGGCAGATCGATTTGGGTCACTATATGGGTTTTCTTTCTTTTTTTTTTTTTTCTCCTTTTACAGGTTCAATAATGACCCGTCCATAGATGTTCTGCTGCTCACTACCCATGTGGGTGGGCTGGGTTTGAATCTGACTGGAGCAGATACTGTGGTGTTTGTGGAGCACGACTGGAACCCCATGAGAGACTTGCAGGCCATGGATCGAGCTCACAGAATAGGACAGGTATGGAAGAATTTTTTTGTTTTTCATTTCATTGTTTATTTCATGTTTTGCTTTGAGTTTTTGCTGCTTTTTTTGGCTGTTTTAAAGTTTGTTTTTAGTTGCTTTTTTTTTTTTTTTTTTTTTTTCATGGTTTTTTCCTTTTTTTAGTTGCTTTTTTTTTTTTTTTTTTTTTTTCATGGTTTTTTCCTTTTTTTTTTGTGCTTTTTGCAATTTTTTTCTTTTCCCACTTCAGTATTCATTTATTCATCTTGTTACTGACATATTTCAACAAAAATCTCATTCTGACATCTATATATACTAAAGTCATGTTACAAAATTAGGGAAAAATCAGATTTTTGGGCCACATTTAAACTGATATGTGAACGTTTGCATCCATACCACTAATGCATGTCTGTGTGTTTCAGAAACGTGTGGTGAATGTGTATCGTCTCATCACACGGGGCACGCTGGAGGAGAAGATCATGGGTCTGCAGAAATTTAAGATGACCATTGCAAATACAGTCATCAGCCAAGAGAACGCCAGCCTGCAGAGCATGGGCACAGAACAGCTGCTCAACCTCTTCACACTGGACAAGGTCAGTCCTTACAGGCTGTTGCATGCATATAAAACACCATCCCATGAGGCAGCGCTGCCCTAAACGCTGGTTTTCCACATGAATTTCTACACAAACATTAATTTAATACAAGGGAAAGACTGAAATGCACATTCATACTGATGCTTTGTGTTGATGTTTAGGATGATAAAGCAGAGAAGAGCGAGGTGGCAGCGTCGTCGTCCTCTGGTAAAGCCAGTATGAAGTCTGTTCTGGATGGGCTGGGCGACCTGTGGGACCAGCAGCAGTACGAGAACGAATACGACCTGGACAGCTTCATGCACTCACTTAAATGAGCCCAGATCAACATGCACAACAAAACCAGAAATGACTTGAAGCCGTCTGATTGGTCAACGGAGAGATGTGTGCAAGCACTGTAGCTATCGGCCTTAAACACTCCAGTCTAATGCTCGTCGCAATCTTACAGCTCTTCCTCTTCCTGTAGGTTCTTACAATTCGCTCGAGATTTGAGATCTAAAACTCTCCGTTATTAATGTGTCGCTGGAGGAAGTCTTAAAGCTAATCTTAAAGTTGAGTGTTGTACAGATGACAACATTTGAACCTCAGGATTTCCAGAACTCACCATCAGTATCCATGATGACAGTATTTCAGAATTTGAATCAAGGGAGCTGGTGAGACGAGAACTGGAACGCACTGAAACGCGTAGAATGACTGTATTGGTTCATCCAGACCGCTAGGAGGCGCTTGACTAACTCCTGTAGGATTATGAAGGGCTTGTAGCTGCTGCTCCAACAGAAATCTTAAAAAGAAATGCACTGACTGAGATCTTTAGGTACAGATGGAAGAGCAGCAGGACAATGGCCTCGGAAACATTGTAGAGTTTTAAAAGGAAAAACTAGAACAAAAAATATTTCTGTTATTTGCCTTTTTGGGTAAGCTGGTAGAATTTTAATAAATTCTAATGAGCTCTCTTTAAAATGTCTTGTCTGTGTCTGTCTGCATTTATGGAGTATTTAAATGTCATGTCTTACAGAATTCACTGAAGTGTGTATATAATATGCCAATATGTACGTTTATGCCAAAATAAATCAAATAAAATAATCCAAGCAAATTACACCAAAAATGCTACATGACACTTAAATGCTTCATTTTGTCTGGAATAGCTACTCATGTTTATATATTATTTTAATGTATTTTAAACAGCAGCCAGGTAAAATAACATTGCAAGAGCCCTCCAAAAATTCAGGCACTGCTAAAACTGGTAGAAGAAAAAAAAAAAAAAGTATATATAGGTTTTAATACAGCAAAGAGAGCAATTAGGACAGGTGGGTAAACTTTAACCATTATTGGAATTTTTTTTTTTTTGGGGGTGTTCAAAATTCCTATATTGGCATCCGCTGTTTGGTTTTTTTTTTTTTTTTTAATTATTGTCAAGGGACACAAATGGCATATTTTGTAGAATATTACTGTCTTTTCACAAGTCATTTCACAACTTCTCATGCATTTGTAGTGAAGTGTCAGGAAAAAATAAGCCCCTTTCGAAGCCATTTTAATATTTAGATAATTCATTTGAATTATTTTCCAACATTTCTTGCAGCAGGTGGTTGATTTGTTTGCATTTCAGCAGTGAAACTTTACAAGAAGAGAACGAGACTGTGCAAAAGATGACCATGTTTCACAGTGTCATACAATTACATTTAATAAGATTTGCTGTTTAGTACAGAAAAGGGGAAAATCATGAAGGTGGGAAAATCTAGTAAGCATTAGCAGCACTGCGCTTATTTTATCCAAAAAATCCTTTAATCACAGTTTTACTGCAAAGTTAGACAAGCAGAGGTCCAAGATAACAATCTCAAAGCCTTGCGAAGATGGAACCGGATGTGAAATTAAAAGTTAAACTGCATTGGGGAAGAAAAAAAAAAAGGGTTTTTAATTATTTTTAAAAATGACAAATGGAGCTAAAAGTGTGGTAGAAGAGAAAAACCACAAGCCAAAACGACCTGGCTAGATATAAGACAAGATTTTTTTTTTTTTTGTGAAAGTATCACTAAACACAGGACATTTTCTAACCATACAGCACAGCTTATAAAAGGATTCAAGTGGTTGCAATATAGGAAACTCTTAAGACAAAGATGGTTTGAAAGAAAACGAGGTACATCTTAGTCAAGGGAATTTTCATGTTTGTGTTTTGACAGTGTTTCAAAGGCCATTACTACCATCAAATCTACTCTGCTCATAAGTAAAATGCATTCTGGGAAATATCATGTCTCTCAGTTAAATACACAGACTGTGTTGTGACACTGAAAGTGGAGCTGTAGAGCTTCATTGATTTATGTCTTGACTGGGTTTCACCACAACAACCTCACATTTGCTCCATTCTGCCATTATTTTTTTTATTGCCCATTCATTGTTACATTTCAGTCGCATTATATTACTAACCATGATTGCTGTTGATTTTCATGTGCATTTTTTTCTCCCCAATCACACTTTATGTAAGCAACAAGCTTTGCATTTCAAAAATCTAGACATTTTAGTAACAATATTACAAAGTTTTCAACTTCCAAAAAAAAGTAAAAATTAGCGCCATAAAATTAATTTATTCCACATAAAAATATAAAATAATATTAACGACATTGACCAGATATGAAAGTCTCCCCCAGAAATAGCTAACATTAATGGTTGAGGAATAAGTGTGTAAAGAAAAATAAAAAATAATGGAAAATATGTAAATGTTTTAATTCTTGTCTTTTTTTTGCAAAAAATCTCTAAAAAATAATGAAAAAATTTCTCAGTACAAAGGCTACATTACTACTGGAAGGTACTAGCACGTCGAGTAAATACACAGTAGAAAATGATTTTAGTGAATCACAATGCTCGCAATGAAAATAAATCTGCAATAAAGATTTATGCCTCTCTTTTTTTTTTTTCTTTTTTACAAACAGTACAAACAGTATTGCACATTACAACAAAGAATCGAGGTGCTCAGCCTTTTAAAAAAGGGACTAATTCAAGTCTTGGGTGAGTAGAAGGCCACCATATCAGCGACGCATCTGGGGCTTTCCGTCAAGTTAAAGTTGAAACGTTTAATATCTTTCCAGCTTCCCAAATGAACATTCTTTTCTCTCCATCTTGCCAAAAATCATAACCTTATATCGTTTAGGGATAACAGAAAAGTTAACAAATCGGGGCGTGTGCGCTTTACAAAACAAAGGGGAACATATTTCACCACACATCAAAATATAACGAACAGAAGATTTTCAGCATAGTAAAGGTCTGATTGTAAATATATAAAAACGTAAGTAGTATGTTTAGAAGCACCTGATGGCCCGTAGACCCTATAGAATATATATATTCATAGAAAATATATATATTTTATACTAGTAATAAGATCAGATGTTTGTTTGTGGAACACTGTGATGGGACAGCAGCTGTACTTCAGCTTCTTACAGTATTCAAATAATACAGCTCTAACTCCTTCAGTTGTTTTTGTTTTTAATTTTTTTTCCAAAAATAAAATTAAAAGCAAATAAGCATGACAAAAATAAAATTAAGCATCTGTTAATTTTTTTTTTTCTCTAGCAGAATTAAATTAATATATAGTCTTTATCTGAATAAACTTACTTAGAAAATATCAATCTCTCTCCTATCATATTTCAAAATTGAGGTATTGCAAAAGATTACGTCAGTCAGAAAGCACACATTTTTCTATTAAAAAAGAAAAAGAAAAAAAAACAACAACGCTGACTGTTCAACCATCCAAATACAAATAGTAGTGCATAACAAATCTACTACACAGAAAGAACAAACAGAGAAAAATCTGGGCAGGGAAAGAATTATCACAAACACACCCAGAATTCACCATCATTGGGATCGGGGTTACCCACAATCCTCTTTTTCTCCATCGGTACAAAAGTATTGTTCGCATTTGTCGTTTTTTTCCGACTAACGAACTGAACGTGCCAACCTAAAGCTGAGCGTTTTTTTGACTCTCGGATAAGCAGCCAAGACGCGTTCCTCTCCACCATCTCTCAATTTAGTTTCAAAATTTCCACCGTTGACATGATTCTACTACTTCAAGCTTTGCCTGATAATCTGGATATAAATGCAGCGGTTACGCGAGGTAATCCCGCCCGCCGTATCTCAAAGTTAGGTAAGTGATTTAGAGCCAGTGTTCGCTTATTCTCCCAGAGTCACCGGCCGGACACAGTATCGTGAATCGTCGGCGTGCAACGTAGTGTAATTGGTCATTTCCAGTCGGACAGCTCTTTGGTTCTGACGGGACGCTATAACTAGCAGAAGTGTGCGAGATCCGTGGACAGAAGGGACCGTATGTTTACATACGCTAGTTTCACAGGACGTTCCATGTCAGACATCAATAACAGTTAAAGCGAATCACAGTTCTAGGCGTCGTCTAACCCAACTACATAGTGTAGAAAAATTGCACAATTCTATGAACAATCGCTGCAAAAATGACTTCACCTGTTAAAGACATTTCTCTAGAGGATCCTACATCTATCGGGGTTGAGCGGTTCGGTTATCTGGCTGGTCTCATGTTTTTTTTTTTTGTTCATGCCTAGTTTGTGCTCTGTGGAAGCTTATTTCTGCCACGGAATAAAAAAAAATACGAAAAATAAAAACGACTTTAAAACTAACAATTCTGAGTTTTTATCTCACAACTGTGAGAAGTTGAACTGCAATTCTGAGAAAAGTCAGAATTGAAAAAAAATTTTATTGTAAGCTTGTGAGTTTCCACCATGGAGTACGAAAAAAGAAAAAAAAAACTTGACTTATGTAACAATTTTTTTTTCCTCTTACAAAATTAAAAATTACAAGTTTATATCACAATTGGCACATTTTTTCCTCACAATTTTGACCTTTGTCTCAAAATTGTGAGAAAAAAAGTCCTAATTGTGACATAATTCTGACTTTTTATCTCACAATTCTGACTTTGCCAAAAAACAAATAAATAAATAAAAATCAAAATAAAAATGTAATTGCGACTTTTTAATCTCACAATTCGGAATTTCTCTCAGTTTCGAGTTTATATCTCACAATTTAGACTTTTCTTCTCAGAATTGCAAGTTTTTCTCGCAATTGTAATTTAACATCTTATAATTCTGAGTTTAAATCTCACAATTCTGACTTTTTTTCTTCACAATTTTGAGAAGTCGGGATTGTCAGATATAAAATCTCAATTGTGAGAAAAAGTCAGAATTGTGAGCTTGTTTTTGCCACGGAATAAAAAAATAAACTTTTTTTTTTTTCTCGTAATTGCGAGTTTATATCTCAGAATTCAAACTTTTCCCCCCTCACAATTTTGAATTTGTCTATTTTTCCCCTCCCAAGTCAGATCTGTGAGATAAAAAGATGCAATTAACTTTTTTATTTTTTATTCTGTGGAGGAAATAAGCTTCCATAGTGCTCTACATCGCTCACCCATCGTGGGGGAAATGAAAGTGAGACCCGATTTTACAGCATGCATCGTAGACTCATTTAACATGCGGTTTCGGTGCAGACGCAGACCCTTCGGAGCGCTCGTTCGCCTGAATAAAGTATGACGGTATGGACTCATACCATGGATTTAGCAGCAAAAGCTATTGCAGCATTACATGTAGATAATACTAAAAAACTCCTAAAAAAATGAAGCCTAAGAAACTGAAGTGAACAGAAAGAGATGCATGCATGAGGTATTACTATTCATTTCAACATGGAGAGCACATGGCGTTTTACTCTAATAACTCAAGTGTTTTTTTTTTTTAACAGCTCACTTAAACGATTTTTCGTAATGAATTCATTTTACCTTTGGTAAGTTTTTTTTGTCATCATCTAGGGGGGAATTTCCTACCACTCTGTTTTTCACAATAAGTGCATGCTTCTTTAAAACGTCTGACACCCAAAATGTATTATCTATGTGTATATAGATAAATATAAAATAAAAATATATCCTTTTTGTAAATGTACTGTATATATTATATATAGTCTCACACTGCCTAATGTTACCTATATGGAGCACTAAACCGATCAAACGAAGGTAATGAGAGAATTAAAGCACAACATCCTGATAAGCGTTAACATCGACTGTTTGTGCCAAAGTGCAACGTTTGAGCACGCAGACTCAAAATTCATATTTTCCTAAGTGTTTGTAAGCAGAGAATATAGTGGACAGAGATACCATGATATTTGTTTTCTAAAAACAATAGATGAGAGGGGAGATCCGTGTGCGGTTACTGGTCGTGGTGTTGAAGGTGTTGGGTGGGTGGAGAGGGTGATGTGCCGCTTGCCATCAGCTCCAGTGGAAGGACACGTGCCGAGGTCGATCTCCGCCCTCCTTCACCAGCGGTTTGTGGAACTCGCGGCCGGCGCGTGAGTGGATGCTCGCCCAGCAGTACTCGCAGTAATACTGCAGACAGGTCACGTTGGCACAGAAAAAAGGGGCGAACTTTCCTCCGCAGCGAGCACCCTGACATTCATCGCACATCTGATCGTCCAGCACGTACGGCTTCACCTCCACCTGCGGACATGGGCAGAGAGAGCGTTTCTAAAAACATGTGTGTCTAATGAGGAAGCGCATACATGTATGTAATAGCGTTCAAATGTTTGGGGTCTGTAAGTTTTTTTTTTTTTTTTGGTAATTAATACTTTTATTCAGCAAGGATGCTTTACATTGATCAAAAGTGACAGTACAGATATTTATGTTACAGAAGATTTCTATTACAAATAAATGCTGTATCACAAAAAAAAATAAAAATAAATAATAATAATAATAAATATATATATATATATATATATATATATAGTAAATAATATTTTTATTATTTTATTAACTATATATATTGTCAAATTGTAATATTATAAGATTTTTAAATATAAAATAAAAAATATAAATATATATGATGAATAAAAATATATAAATGGAATAAATAAATATAAACCCGTTAATGCATTCAGTTTGTCCATCTATATACATACAAAAAATAAAAATTGTATATATATATACCCTTCAATATAATATCCTTTTTTAATATATAGTTTGTAATGTTTACATAACATTTTAGAAATATATATGTAATATTAAAGATAATATATATATATATTTTTTTACATATTTAGATAGAAGAATTAAATGCATTAAAAGGTTTAACAAAGCAAACTTAAAATCTCTCCATTTGCCCATCAGACCTTGCTAACAACCCCTTAAGAATCACTGAGGTAGAGTATGTCAACTACTGACTTTTGTTTCTAAATTCACATTTACACTTACAGCTCAAAATGAACTAGTATTTGAGGATGTGTCATGTAGATGGAGGGGTGACTCTGGTGAGCAGCTAGTTTTAGTCCAGTGACCATCAGCTATTTACTTCTGAATAACATTCCCAAAACAGTCCAGTAAGTCCAGTGTGTACATATGCGCACAGGAATAGCACGGAGCTATAATTAACAAACGCCACGTCTGAGGCTTCAAATGGCTGTCAGGCCTCCAGAAGCCCATGGTCATGTTGATTACACACAGTCTGCTCTGGGGTTTGCACAGTCTGTATTGTTGGCCATATGGAAATGGCCTGCAGGAAAACCACGGTACAGAAACTGCCACTATGCAATCACATCTAGAATTACAGTTATAAATGTACAGTATAAAACTCTTCTGGGACTCATCTAGTCAATACGGCATTCATAGCATTCTGCACATTTTTAAAATGGCTCGTGATTATGCAAATTTACAGTTTGTAAAGAGTCTTTGACACAACTGTTCTTCAGTGCATCTCATGCAAACAGTCTGGTAAACTCTGGCTACGTTTCGAAAAGTCAAGCGGCATCAAAGTTCAAATCGTTTCAAGTAAAATGTCACATTATAAAGTGTTGCCGACAGTATCGCTGTAGCTTAATGCTTCATTGTATAAAGTTCATTGCACTAGGACCAGTGTTATTTTAGATCAACTGAGATAGCACTATTGTTTTTAATCAATATTTTGAATTAGTTTTTATTTTTACATTTTTGATTTTATATTTATATTTTTTGTGGTTATTTTTATTTTATAATTACATTTTATTTTTTCCCCATTTCACTGTAATTTTAGTTCAAATTTTAGTAATTGTATTGTGTTTTTGTTATTTGAATTATTGTTTTTTAATATCAATAGTTTTTATTTCAGTTGTAATATTTTAGTACATCAACTTAAACCAAATGAAAATAAGAAATGTTGTCAACTGGCTCAAATAAAATAAGTTAAAAAAAACAAAAAACAAAAAAAAAAACATTATATATAAAATATATTTACAAAATATATATTTTATAAATAAAAAAATATATAAATAATAATATATATATATATATATATATATATATATATATATATATATATATATATATATATATATATATATATATTATAATGTATTTTTTATGGTTTTAGATTTAGTTTAATAACCCTGATTAGGAGTCACAAAAAGTGAGAACTGAATTGAATTTTGCTATTAAATTTGCTGTCTCCTGCATCGTGTATAATGACAAACACTGCAGCTCACTCACCCGTTTGTCAATGTCATTATGCTGCAGCTGGACAAATCTGGCGCTGATGGCAGCGATGTAGCTCTGCTGATTGGAGAAGGCCACTCGGCCCGCACCTTTAGGGTATTTGAGTTCTGGGTCAGTGTCAATGCCGGCGTAACACACACCTCCATACAGTCTGTCCATGATCATAGCCAGCTCCACTAAACACAGAGAGGAGAAACACGCCATTATACAGAATATGATAGTAATGCAAAAGATTACACTAAAGACATATTTAAAATTTGGGAGGACCACAAGAGATAAAATGAAATTCACCTGCTCGTAGAGGTCGTGGAACGCCTCCCACAAAAATGGTCTTGCGTGGGTCGAGAGGCTGAGAGCCATCCATCACGAAATCACTGTCACTCAGGTTCCACGGACGAATCTGGACCTGAGAACGAAAAACTGTTCATCTCTAGCAGAAATTCAATGCAAGAGGCATGTTTTAAGACCTAGTAGGGTCAAACTAGTTTTCTGTGAGAAGGTGAATTTGTGCATCTCATATCTACCCTATACAGGTGCATCTCAATAAATTAGAATGTCGTGGAAAAGTTCATTTATTTCAGTAATTCAACTCAAATTGTGAAACTCGTGTATTAAATAAATTCAATGCACACAGACTGAAGTAATTTAAGTCTTTGGTTCTTTTAATTGTGATGATTTAGGCTCACATTTAACAAAAATCCACCAATTCACTATCTCAACAAATTAGAATACTTCATAAGACCAATAAAAAAAAAAAACATTTTTAGTGAATTGTTGGCCTTCTGGAAAGTATGTTCATTTACTGTATATGTACTCAATACTTGATAGGGGCTCCTTGTGCTTTAATTACTGCCTCAATTTGGCGTGGCATGGAGGTGATCAGTTTGTGGCACTGCTGAGGTGGTATGGAAGCCCAGGTTTCTTTGATAGCAGCCTTCAGGTCATCTGCATTGTTGGGTCTGGTGTCTCTCATCTTCCTCTTGACAATACCCCATAGATTCTCTGTGGGGTTCAGGTCTGGCGAGTTTGCTGGCCAATCAAGCACAGTAACACCATGGTCATTGAACCAGCTTTTGGTACCTTTGGCAGTGTGGGCAGGTGCCAAGTCCTGCTGGAAAAGGAAATCAGCATCTCCATAAAGCTTGTCAGCAGAAGGAAGCATGAAGTGCTCTAAAATTTCCTGGTAGATGGCTGCGTTGACTGTGGACTTCAGAAAACACAGTGGACCAACACCAGAGATGACATGGCAGCTCAAATCATCACTGGCTGTGGAAACTTCACACTGGACTTCAAGCAACATGGATTCTGTGCCTCTCCACTCTTCCTCCAGACTCTGGGACCTTGATTTCCAAATGAAATGCAAAATTTACTTTCATCTGAAAAGAGGACTTTGGACCACTGAGCAACAGTCCAGTTCTTTTTCTCCACAGCCCAGGTAAGACACTTCTGACGTTGTCCCTGGTTCAGAAGTGGCTTGGTAGCCCTTTTCCTGAAGATGTCTGAGCGTGGTGACTCTTGATGCACTGACTCCAGCTTCAGTCCACTCCTTGTGAAGCTCTCACAAGTGTTTGAATCAGCTTTGCTTGACAGTATTCTCAAGCTTGCAGTCATCCCTGTTGCTTGTGCACCTTTTCCTACCCAAATTCTTCCTTCCAGTCAACTTTGCATTTAATATGCTTTGATACAGCACTCTGTAAACAGCCACACCTTTCAGTAATGACCCTCTGTGACTTACCCTCTTTGTGGAGGGTGTCAATGTTCGTCTTCTGGATCATTGCCAAGTCAGCAGTCTTCTCCATTATTGTGGTTTCAAAGAACAAGAGATACCTGGAATTTATACTGTATGGATGGTCATTAATTGAAACTCAAATGTAAATATTCTAATATTTTGAGATACTGATTTTTGACTTTCATGAGCTGTAAGCTCTAATCATCAAAATTAAAACAAAAAAACTTTTGAAATATTTTACTTTACATGCAATGAATCTAAAATATATGAAAGTTTCACTTTTTGAAATAACTTACAAGAAAAAATGAACTTTTTCACGACATTCTAATTTATTGAGATGCACCTGTAAATTATATTAGCTCATTACACTAATTATTTAAATATTATTTAAATGCATTTTATATAATTAATATACACAATTAATTAAAATAATAATAATATATATAAAATATATAAGTATGTGTTTCTAAAATGAATGTATATTTTATTTTTGTGTGTGCATGTGTATGTTTATGTATATATGTACATATATATACTGTATATATATATATATATATCTCATTTAAAAATCTAATCTCCTCTGAACAGTGTTTCTGTCTAGACAGAGTGCTAAAGCATATTTCTCTGGATGACAAATCCACTACACTGAACTTCAGTGGGCTGTGGCAGTACTTCACTCACTGGTTTATCTTTAATAGTGGGGCTCGAGACACACAGGTAGAGTTTCCCGTCCTCCTCGATGCAGGCGTCAATGAGGGCCTGGACCGAACTCTCCTCCTGGAAGAGCAGGAAAGCATAACCTGCAGAAGGAAGAGCATGAGAGATGAGACAATCTCTGGCTGCACAGAGTCAGACTGCAGCCAAGCCCAGAAGAGCTCAGAACACAGGAAGCACATAACCGCTGCTGACGGCAGAGACTGAAATGAGTCTGCATGTGGAGGAATAAAGGCAACCAGCCTGAAACTAACAGTAACCATTCATTCTGGTGATCAGAGGACTTAAATTCATGATAAATACACACTTCACATGCATTCAGCATTAACCTGACTGCTAAAGAGCACATATGCTGTCTGTCTATCTGTCTGTGAATTCATGACGTCTATCATTCTCAAGCCCTTCTGAAGGAGTGTTTTTCCTCTATACCACTGCAGTTTGACAACATCAGGATCAGAGCCAGCAGAAAGACCAGAGGGAAGAAAAGAACAAGGCAGTCTGCCCCAGGGAAAGAGAGAGAGATAGAGTGTAAGGAGTTGAAAGAACAGAGAAATATCAACAACCTTGGGAAATTTAGTCAAAGACATCAAAAGAAATCAGAGGAGTGTGCTGAGAGAGATTCATGAACAAGCAACAGATTTAAGAGTGCTTAAATATAATAAATAAATACATAAAAATAATTTCAGATTGGATTATTCCACTCAATTAGAGATTATGACGAATGATAAAGATGTCTGAAGAAATTTGTCTTCATGGAATTATTAAAAGTAAACATTTAAATATAATATTAAATATACTTAAAAATTGAAAAATATTTAATTATTATTATCTCCTGAGTTTAAATATAATAACTAAATCCCTGAAAATAACTTCAGATGGGATTATTTTAGTGAATTAGAAATTATGATGAATAATAACAAAGATATTTGAGAGATTTTTGTCTTCATGGAATTATTAAATCATGTAAAGCAATTTAAAATGTAATAAAATACATATATAATTCAATATATTTTACATACTAAATATATCTTTTTAAATACATATTTAAAACTATGTTTTAACTTAATAAATTATTTACCATTTTTATGTTTCCAAAAAATAATTTATCAGAATACACTGCAACTTTTGAATGGTTTGCAGTAAAAACAATTGCTGTGCCCTCCAGCAGGGGCTAACTGGACCATGTTAACCAGCTAAACCTTGGCTTCACTTCCATCCTGCTTTCCAGCTGGTTTCTGAACAGAAGAAGCTCTTAAATAAATCTCAGCGTTACTGATAAGCGTGAACAGCACCTGAAGAAAGCATTTAACCCTATTTAATGTGTTTAGAGCCTCAGCGCTGACCTCAGTCCTGCCCACTGTGAGTCATGATGCTTTACACAACACTGGATGGAAAAATGACCAGCATCTTCCATTCACTCAGTCTGGATCAGTGTTTCATACGAGCTGGAGGAACAATGAGCACATCTGCAAACAGCAGTCACACACGGTGACTGGACAATGCAGGCATGAGGACTACTACAGTCCAAATAAATAACTTTTTGAGTGGCCTCAAAAAGTACTTTGACACTTTAACCGTTCTTAATGTGTGAAATCATTGCATTATATAACAAAACATCAAACCAAGTGACATTTTTTCATAATAATCTCACCAGACATTTTCATCACTGAGCACAGGACTTTTAACTATAAAATTCTAGAATATTTTTTTTTATTAATTGAATTACATTTAATTAATAATATATTTAATAATTATAGTAAATATAATAATTATAAATTTACATATATATATGTATGTGTGTGTGTGTGTGTGTGTGTTTATATATACACACACTATATTTTATTACATAATAATAAAGAAATGATATGCGAATTGTTAAAAGCTTTTAACTTTTAACAATAAAAAGCCAGAAAATAAATTAAATTAATCAACATTTCTTGTAATTAATGTCATTAAAATGTTTAATTGACTGAAATAAATCTGTATTTAATTATAATATATGCATGTATGTGTGTGTGTATATAGTTTTGAATATATTTAATTAAATATAATTAACTACAATTACTATTATATTATTAAAAGCATAGATGCACTGATATATATATATATATATATATATATATATATATATATATATATATATATATATATGAGCAATAAAATGATCAGTGAAAGTAACAAAAGCTTGTACAATACATTATAACAGGCATAACTAAGTTTGAAAATAACTTAGGGAAATATCTATTTGCTAAATTAATTAAGCAAATATACATACATACATAATATGAGGTATATAGTATATTTGTTCAAATTTCAAGGATATGTGGATTGTACCTGTGCTCTGTTTACCCTTCCAAACAATCTCTGTTACCTCTTTCCAGGTCCTCACGCAAACATGTACGTGTGTAACATGATAAAATGCAGTAGGTTTCTCCCTCTAGGTGTGTATCTGTAAGTACTTGTCTGTGTGCGTCTGTTCAAGCCACAGCAATGATCACCTGGAGGCACTTTGAAGCGAGAGAGACCAATCTGACGCACACAACACAACAATTTCCCGATGCTCTGAGACTAAACACTGACCAGCATCCACACAATAGACTCATTTGAGGTGCATGCTGATTACAAATGCTCTCTGACCGGCTGTGACGTAATACTTTCACTATTTTCACTCAAACGAAGGAAATGTCAAGGGGAATCGTACGGTCACTGATTTGTTAAACATCTGCAGCTGTATTGAAGTGCTGCAGGAGAGATGATGTCAATGTCATTACCTTTAGGGGGAAAATAGGATTTGCTTTCTGCTTTATGAGGCCAGTCCACCACCAGGTGACCGTAGCGACGGAAACTGTTGGTGATCTCATCTGTTGGAAAAATGGAAAGTATTTAGGCCAGAATTATGGATTTTAAACATCGTAAAAAAGCAAGCAGTCACTGCATCTCCTCTGAATAACAATGCTGTGGACTCTGATTCTTTAAAATGCAGACATTGCTATGAATATCAAAAATCGCCTGGTGTTTTTGTGTGGCCAAAAGTGCACAACCCACAGTCTATATAATATTCTGGTCTGAAGATATATTTTGAGTCAGTGGTGAATTTATGGAAATGTGTATTTCATTTTATTTTCATTCATTTTATTGACCTTTATTGGCATCCTGGTGAAAAATAACTCTAAATGATTAGAAAAATAAAGTTCCCACATTCCTACAAACTGTCATTAATTTACCATTTTTTAAAATACTTTTATTTGACTATTTCAACAACTATACAGAAAAAACTGACATACCTCAATCTTTCTTCAAGGTAACAAACAAGATTGGTGTTATTTAACTATTATTTATGTACTATTATAGTTTTAATATTTTGAATTAGTTTTTATTTTTTGTACTTTTCATTTAAATTTTAGTAAAATTGCTGTGTGCTTTGGTCATTTTTGTTAGTTTTTGTTACTTCAATATATAATATTTTAGTCATTTTATTGCTTAAATTTAAACTAAACAAAAATTAGAACTGCTGCTTTGGAAACTACCTAAACTAAATTTAAGTTCATGTAGCATTTATATATTTATTTCAGATTTATTTCAATTAACAGAAATGTTTTAATAGTTTTGGATTTAGTTTTAGTTAAAGGGATAGTTCACCTAAAAATGCAAACTGTCATCATTTACTCACCCTCAAAAAGATATTTTGAAGAATGTTGGTAACCAAACAGCTGCTGGTAGCCAATCACTTCCATAGTATTTTTTCCTTATTGACGTCAATGGCTACCATCAACTATCTTTCAAAACATACTTTAATAATATCTTGAGCGATCAGAAGAAAGAAATTGAGGGTGAGTAAATGATGACAATTTTCATTTTTGGGTGAACTCTCTCTTTAATGATAATAAACCTGAAACAGATTCATAGCCGCACTAAAATCATTGTGTATATAATTTTCGATTTATGATACTGTACCTTTAACACAGATAATATGTATTAAATACCCTCCAAACTCAAGCTCAGGACTGAGGAGTGTGTATATGTACCTTCATCGATGTCTGGTGGCAGTCCACCGACAAACACCTTCCTGGAGTAGCGCTCCATCCTCTCTCCGTTCTGACAGCGGGTGGGCGAGCTCAGGCCAGGGGTCATTGACTGATCACCGTGACCGTCGTCCAGGAAGCCGTCCTCGAAAGGAAACAGTGAAGAGCGACCTGCAACAGGAAGTAGAGACAACAAACAGAAGAAAAGGAGAAAAGGAGGAATCACACAGGAAAGGAGATGAAAGAGAGAAAGCCAGAGGAGAGAAACTGATTAGTGGACAAAAAAATTGACAAAGACCTAAGAAAAAAAAAAAAAACACTTAATTTCTACACCAATTAATTTAAACTCACTGAAAATTATAATGCTAATTTAATATAATATGCTACCATTCAAAAGTTTGGGGTAACTACAATTTAAAAAAAAAAAAAAATCTAAAAAATTAAGTAAAAAAAAAAAAAAAAAAACTGTTTTCAACACTGATAATAATAAGAAATGTTTCTTGAGCAGCAAATCAGCATATTAGAATGATTTCTGAAGGATCATGTGACACTGAAGACTGGAGTAATGATGCTGAAAATTCAGTGCTGCATCACAGAAATAAATTACATTCACACAGAAAACAACTATTTTAAACTGGAACATTATTTCACAATATCACTGATTTTACTGTATTTTTGATCAAATAAACCATAAGAGACTTCTTATAAAAACACGAAAAAAATCAGGCAAACCCCAAACTTCTGAATGGTAGTATATACATATATTATGACATTTATTTCAATAATGGCATAAATAACCATATATTCTGGTTAAAAATTGTTAATTAAATAGTACATGAAACTGGATTGTTGAAACAATGAAGCTTTCATAAAATTATACATTTAAACACCACAAACATAAAAATCTCCAATAATTGCAAAAGACAATTCATTTCTTTATTTTCTTACTCATATTTGTGAAGCGTTAACCTGAAGACACGTTAAAAAAACAGATGCGATTGATATATTCAAAGAGTCATAAAACAAGGCATATTTTCATACTGCAATGCAAAAAAATAAAAAATAAATAAATTAAAAAAATTAGTGCTGTGAATGGAAGACAAACACTGATATCCCTTTTCCATCGTTATTCCTAGTTTTGAGAACATATTTAAACATGCAAAGTTACTTAATTCAGTTTCAAAATGCTGTCTTAATTGATCAGTTTTTAAAACACGTAACAAAAACAATAATGAACTCACATTTATGATTGCAAATCAATTTATTTTAGACAGATGAGGAATGAGTAGAGTCTTGCCACATTTGGGACTTTCAGACAGCTTCGGTGATTGTAGTTTTAAGATGTTAGTGGTTCATGGTGGAAAAGGGGTATGAGAGGAGTACCAGAACCAAACTAGAGCCAAAGCCAACACATGTGAGGTGCAAAACCCTCTGACACAGAACTGGATGACAGAATTAAGGTCATTCCACACTGAGTCTGAAATTTTCATCTGAATTTTTCGCACGTTAAAAAATAAATACGACCACACGTTGTCAATCACGTTTACACACTGCCTCCGAAACTTGCGTCCATCATAAAAAAATTCGGATCAGGTTCGATTTTCTGTGTTTTCACATCCATAACAAGCATTTTGATAGGAAAAGATGACAAATACGAAAAAAAACCCCGAAAAAACGCACACGAAAATTTTGGACTCAGTGTGCAAGGACCTTAAGTCCAACACTTGAAATGAGAGTTGCAGCAAGCCCATATGATTCACTTCAAACAGATTTTTGTCAACTTTCTGAATAATATTCCGTTGATCATTTTGTTAGGAAACCACTAGCTAAAATATACCTTTATATTTATGCAATAACATAAAAGGAAGCAATATTTCAGTTAGCAGAAAACAATGGCAAAATCAACATGAATTAATGCAATCACTGCACAAAGGAAGCATATTATGACCCCCAGTGACCCTCATAGACAATGAAGAATTCAGCCTGAGCAAAAGCCCCATCATTTCTGCGAGCACAAACATAAAAAAAGGCGACAGGTTACCTCTTCTGCGACCATAGCTCCTGGCTGCTCGAGAGCAGAGAGACGGGTGAAGAGAGAGAAAGATGGACAGAGAGGGACATGAATGAGGGGACAGACAGACAGACAGAAGAGGAAGAGAGACAGACAGGGTTTTTCAAGCTTGTTTTCACTTGTCGCTGCATTAAAAAAACACTTCAGTGCAAAATGTGTATGTACTGCATTTTGGGTGATGCCACAAGAGATGTCATGGATATTCTAAAGTCTTCTCATTCAGTGAACACAACAGAACCTTCCTGTTTCAGCTATAATTAGTTAAACTGACATGTTAGCTAACTAATGGAATAACAAATCCACACAATCCAATAAATCCAAATGACACAGAGACTGTGAGGAAATTTTATGTGTATTGGATTATTTTTTTGTCAATTCTTATTTTTTTGTTAAAAATACTTGTATAAATTAATTTATAATGCTACCAACAAATAAATAAATAAAATTGAAAATGCATTACATATTTATCTGTATATATGTAAAATTACTGTTTTCTATTTTCATATATTTCAAAATGTATTTTATTCCTGTGATTGGAAAGTTGAATTTTCAGCAGCCATTACTTCAGTGAAAATAATCAATGTTGAAAACAGTTCTGCTGTTTAATATTTTTTTGGAAACTGCCCTTTTTTAAAGAATTCTTTGACGAAGAGACCTTTTTTAAACTTTGATTGATTTAATGCATCTTTGCAGAATTATTTTAATTTCTTTAAAAAATTAATTTAATGTAACGTTATTATTTAACAATATCCTGAAGGGTCCTGAAGTAGTCAGGTCTAAAGAAAGCCATAGAGAACGGCTCCGAATGCATGACATTTTCAGAGTTGGAGCTATTGTTCTCATTCTGCGGCGTCTCACTTTTTTGGGTTTTCATTAAAACTGCCTGTAGCCACTGCGTACATAGAGACGTCTAAACGGCGTTGTCAGGGGGTCTCATACTCCTAGCAACAATGAAAGGAGAAAGCTACTGTGTCTGGAGTGAGTCACCACTAGGGCTGGGTATCGTTCAAAAATTTTCGATACCGATACCGATACCGATACCTTGAGTTCGATACCGGTTCCTGAACGATACTTTTTTCGATACCAATTTTATGAAATCAGTTTTAACAAGATTACATTATCTCAAAAAACTTTGGTTTTATTTTTTTCAGCTTGTTGACACTGATACAGACTCAAAGCCTCATCTCCTGAGCCACTGCAATAAGGAACAAAATATAGCCAACACAATAAATCAGTGCAAATAATTTTAATAAAGCTCAAATAGTTTTCAGTCTACACTAGTGTTTGTTCGTTTTAAAACGCATAGCTCAGACAGAATCTTCATTTCTATTCATTTATTCTAGGTTGTTAAAGACCTCAAGAAACTGAAAATCTTTATCCACTTTCATAAGTGTTTTATTTTCTTTCACCATATGTTTTATTGTTATTAAATTCTGTGTTGTAGTATGTCTAATTATTTGAATGCATAAAAACTAAGTTTATTCAAATTTATTCTTAAAATAGCCTTATGAAATGTTTTATTTTTCCTCAGAAATTATGTTCTGTATCTGGTTTTCAAATGAAGGCATAAAACAATTTCATTTATCTTTTAAATGACTGAAAATCAAACTTTATTTTGGCAAACAAAATTTTACTATTAAAATTAAAACATGGAAGAAATGTTGTGTGATCATTACTCTAAAAAAAAATATAAAGTTTTAATAATTTTAATATAGCCTAGTAGTAGCAGTATGTACACTCTGCTGAACAATATTAATATATTTCTGCCGCAGTGTCTTCCAAGTTAAACCGAACTTTTATTTTGACGGGTTGCCGTGAATACCTTTACAGTTCTGTGTGTGTATGATATGACGCTAGTTTTACTCAAATCAAATGGTAAAATGCTCATGGAGTGACTCTCAGAGCAGTTCTGGAGATGTTGTTGTTCATGTGTTTATGTCCTCATTTAGACGGCAGACGCTGAAATCACCGCTAGCGTCACGCGCGCTTCAGTCTGTGTAATAAACACAACCGCGCGATATAGAGAGCAGACTGCTCCGTACGCTTTCGAATCGCTCTCGCGGATGTCAAACACTGATCAATCAGCGCCGCGTCAATTATAGTCAAACACACCTAGTGCTGCAGGTTTATTGCCTCACTGACGTTAATGAGATTAACCCCTTAGGTATCGAAATTTGGTACCGAACGACAAGACGTTTTTCGATACTCGGTGGTATCGAGGCAATTCGGTCGGTGCCTAAAAAGTATCGAACTCGATACCCAGCACTAGTCACCACACACCCTGAGAGACAGACGGGGTATTTGTTCCTCACTGGGATTTGAGAAGTGACTGCAGGGCAGCAAGAAAAAGGAAAGTTTCAGTGATACAGCAGTTTCTCTTTCTGTTAAAGAATAACCACTGTCACATTTAAGAGTGAGAAACCGCAACTGGTGGAAGTCCCTCGGGCTGATTCTTAATACAAGTCACAGCATATCACACACACAACCTTGACACACTGGGATGCAGAGCAAGAACACTGAGTCCGACAAACTCTGTCCTCTAAACATGGTGTGAAATGAACACCAGCCGTTCGTGTGGACCCAGACCATCAGGGGTTATAATGAGAAAATCTACTTGTGCTTCTTGCTTCTAGTACAAATATGTGAGAGTGGTGTTCACAAAAAATACTGTGCTCATCTGAGGCATTTCTTAAGTGCTTGACTATGTATTCTTGCACTAGATGGACGTCTTCAGCCGTCACGGCATGTCTCACTGTTATTCAGTGTCTCACAACAAGACTGACACGTTTTTAAGAAGCTGTGTTGAGTTAAAAATAGTTCAGCTTTTGACATGCAGGGCAGCATATCAACGTCAGTTTGAAAACACGGACTAGTCAGCTAAATCTGGGGCAGGATAAACATATTTACATATAGACAAGAATGAAGCCATTCAAATGGAAAAAAAAACATCAGAATGTATTTGATTCATTTTTTGCAGTCAGTGAACCAGGACACTAATCAAAGTGATTCAAATTCACTTTTAAATCCAACGTAAATTTAAATTGGGTACATTTTCGATCCACTAAAAGTTGTTGTTTGCAAATTTATATTGTAACATTTTTGTTAACCGTAGTAAAGCTGAAAACACTGAATAAACATTAAACATGAATAAACTTGTTGCCAAGGGAACATTTCTAATGTTTGATTTGTTTAAGTTAAAGCACTAAAATTACTACAAGTAAATAAAATACATAAAATTGAAACCAAACTAAAACTAAAATAGAAATAAAAAATATAATACAAAAATCACCTAAAATTACTAAAATTAATATAAATGTACAATATCTAATTTTAATATACTAATTAAATCTAAAATGTAATTATAAAAAATAAATAAAGAATATAATATGAAGTAATATTTCTTATATAATATAATCTAATTAGTAGGGCTGGGTTTTGACAAATTTCACGATTCGATTCGATTCTCATTGACAAGCTTGCGATTCGACTCGATTACCGATTCAATTCGATTCGATATCGATTATTTTGGATACATATCAGGTACAGTACATGCCAAATTTTCTCAAGGGAAAACAAATCTCAACTAAAGCTGTAAAATATACATGAGGGTCAGTTGGTACTACATTATAATATTGAAGGTTATAATTGACTGATTTGTGCTGTACAACAGTTTTTATAATAATTAAGTTACAATTACTTCCGTTTTTTTTTTTAATGTACACATTTAAATAGTGGCTGTCATAAAAACTTGGATGGATTTATTCAAACATAAAACATTAAAGAACAGTAAAAAAATGATAATGAATGTTATATGGTGCATATATTTAGCAAAATGCTCCTATCTACAGTTTATTTTTCTGGCTGAATAATGAGTTTATGGTCACCGAATATGCTTTCTGAGGTAAATGTAATGTTACATGATTTTTTTTTACAAGCTGTTATATTGACATCTTTGCGCGTCTGAAACACTGTTTGAGCGATTACTCGAGACAGGATACGGACTGTAAAGTTGTACTCTTTCTTTTAACTTACCTTCGGATGTTTAGTCATGTTTATTTTGTGCTGAAACTGGTATTAATGTGGAGGAGATGACCAGTTCACGTGCGCCTCGCGCTGCCGCGTCTGTTGAACTGAGACTCTACAGCGATCGGTCACTCCACATTAAACAGCACCAAAACAGCATTTATTGTTTGAATACTGCAATACAATGGACATAAATTGAAATCTGAGACTTTGTTTCATATTAAAAGTACCAACGCACAATGCTTATTGCGATTAATTGGATGGGAGGTGCCCTTCAATGTTGCGTCCATTAACTGAAAACAGGCTAGACTAGACTATTTGATTAAAATCGAGATATTTTTTACCCAGCCCTAATAATTAGTGCTGTCAAACGATTAATCGCAATTAATCCCATCCAAAATAAAAGTTTTTGTTTACATTATAAATGTATGTGTACTGTGTATATTTATTACGTATATATAAATACACACATACAGTATATATTTTGAAAATATTTAGGTTTATACAGCTATATATTCATATTCTTATATTATATATTTAATATATAAACATAACATTTTTCTTTTATATATGCGTGTGTTTGTATTTATATATACACATGATAAATATACACAGTATACACACATATTATGTAAACAAAAACGTTTATTTTGGATGCAATTAATCGCGATTAATCATTTGACAGCACTAAATATAATATAATATAATATAATATAATATAATATAATAAGACTTCCGATAAAAATGTGGCTGGTCAAACTGGGCGGTGGCTGGTGGGCAAAAGTAGTTAAATCATCTAAATCACTAAAAGATTACAATTTAAAGACTTATCAAACTTCAGTCTGTGCAACTTTGAACTTTAAAGGCGAGTTCATACAAACAGACATGGAAACTATTCTCCCAGTTAAATTGTCCAAATTAGAGGTTTTAAGAGTGGTCACGGGCCCTGCCGGCTCCTTCCTGTGCTGCTTCCACCAAACGGCATCCATAAACCACACGAATGACACGCCAGACCTCAAACATCCCACTCGAAGCTTTTCAGCGGTACCTACAGCAGATACACAGATACCTACTACAACCATCAATCTAATGAGCACGATTAGCTCGAGTCGTCACTGTGACCCTGGCAAAAACGCTCCTGGCATTTCCTCCCTTTCGTGTTTGTTCCTCTGGCTGTACGCCACTGGCTGAGGAGGACCGTGTGTATATAAGCTTTCAAGGCTGCTAATCATAGCAGGGGAGATGCTCATGTGTGCTGTTTGGTGGCACCACAGAAGGAAACAAAGGGTCAGCACATTGCACTGGGGCCTACAAGACACTAATGAAGGACTGAAATGGGTTTCGCATTGGTTGACTGGCTGATATGGGAAATTATAAGGGAAATATAACGTCTATATTAACAATACAACACAATTTAATTATAGCAGAAGAGATCTAAATAAAATTGCTCAATTAAATGAATCGGTAGACTTTGAAATGGACACAAGGGAGAGACACAAAGTGGTACTGTGCAAGTAAGCATATACACTACCATTCAAAAGTTTGGGATCAATAAAACATGTTTTATTCAGCAAGGATGCATCAAGTAGTTCAAAACTGATTTATAATGCTATAAAAGATTTCTATTTCAAATAAATGTATCACGGTTTCTTCAAAGATATTAAGCAGCACAACTGTTTTCAGCATTGATAATATGTTATATATATATATATATATATATAAACCCAAAATTTAAAATTGTAGTGTATATTGAATAGCTTGTCTCAGCAGACTGAAATACGAGGGGATATACAAGATGTTTGCTGCCTTAGAAATCCAACACTGTGTTAATCTGAAATGAAAGCATGTGTTCATTAGCATTAATAAGATACTGTAAGAGAGAGATACTCACAGTTCAGTGGTAATATATGTTCCGCTACTGGATGGTGAAAGTTGAGACCCATTCGACCTACAAAGAAATGAGAAAAACAAGCCATGAGAGTTATGACACCACTGAGACATCTGATCTGACGTACTGCAAACCAGTTTATTACCCTTCTTTTATGCAATATTAGAGTTTAATTCACTAAACTGACATGAACATCAGATGTAAGGCTTGAAACACCAATATTTTTAACCAATTCACCTGGAAGACTATTCATTTTAAATGCATATCTCTGCTTTTTGTGAGTGTTTAGTAGTGCAGATGAATTTTAGCATACAGATTGCTTTGAAGCTAACAGACTAAAAGCAACAAAACTACTGTTATAGATGAAAATGCAAAGCGTACTTGCACTGTATTATGAATTGTGCTGTAACTCATTTCAAAACGTTAATATAGTGTGCTTAAAGTTAAATTATAACCCAAGCTCACTAATGAAACACTTGCATTTGCATTTTCATTTTAAAAACATCTATTTATGAATTGTTTCAAACTCAATTGTCATAGCGAACATCTAGGCACCTCCCAAGTAAACACACACGAGTTCTGTGTAACTACATGAAGAGTTAATTTGCATGGCTGTAAAACAGCTGTTGATTTATTTTCAGAGTCAGAGCTCTAATGTGCCTGCATTAGCAGTTTTGGTTACAAATGACAGCAAAGCTCCCGTGGGCTTCCAGAGAACGCTGTAAACAAGCCTCGACGGGCTCTTACGCAAATTCTGAACCGTTGCAAGTCACATTTGCAAAGTTCCTCCCCACAGCGCACCAAGAATACTAGAGATGCTCTGCCCTTCAGTGGTTCAACCAATGCCAAATAATGGCAAGCGATGAGCAATTTGCGCAATGTGGTGTGGTTTCAACAGGTATTTGGCTATGTGAGATTGGAAAACGTACAGGGCAAATGTTTCCCAGCTTGCATGTGTTGTTCAGACTAATGTTCTGTGCTATATATAGTGTCTCTGGTGAGAACCAGCAGCTGTGCTGAGAGCACATCCTTCATATTTGGACTATTTTCTCAATCATTCAAATCAAAGCAGCTCAACCGGAAGCACATGTGCCCATGATAGCCAAAGCGGACTAATAAAAAGGTGTAAAGTTGATTCTAAATGAACGGCGCATCCCGATTTGATTATAAAGCATCAACACCTTTGAACACCCCGTGATTCATCTCATCAACAGCGCAATGCCCTTTAAAGAAAGCCTACGCTTCAAAAACAGTCATTTGAATTAAATGTCACTGCTGAGTCATTCTGAACAAACAATACTCACATACAATAAACATAAAACTGTCATTTGTCAGGATCTTTCTCTTGTTTTCTAGACTATATAACTAAAGGTCCTAAAAACAAGATTTCATGTGCATTAACTAATGCATTGGGCAGAGACGTTTACCCAAATCGACTTAAGGTATGGTCACATTTGGCAAAATTTTGTGGGACAAAAAATGTCAACTGTCTATTTCCAATTAGTGTAGCGATGTATGAAGCACAGCACAAACAGAACTCATTTCTAGACCGAGCAGCGAATTTGCTTGACCAAACTGAACCCATTACGAAATCTGAAATATTTCGCCCTGTAGAAATTTCTATTGAAACGTCTGGATCTCACCTGTGAAATTTCAGGTAAGTAAAACGTGCATTCAACAAAAGTAAATGTGCATTCAACATATACATTTTTATATGTATTTTATGCATTGCTACAACATTTGAATTTACCTGACAAACAAAAATAGATAAGATTATTTTTTTTCAGAAATAATCTTGAATTTAAGTGCATGTTGTGTTCACATTCATTTAGGCATAAAACTAAATTTAGTCAATAAATTTGGTCTTGTATCTAATTTTGTTTTAAAGATATTTGGACTTTTGCTGGAACACAAAACACTTAGTACTAAAAGAAATGGACAAATACTTCCATTCCAACATACATTTGCTTAAAACATTCACTGTGAGAGAATTTGCATGAGCAAATTTGAGGTCAAGCAGATAATGGGAGATACTTATTGAAATGTAAACTATAAATAAATGAGCAATTCAATATTTTTGCACTTTCTGGTGAGTATTAAAGTGATGCATGTAAATATTTTAGAGTGGCTGTAATTCTGAGGCTGGTTTCACTTGTTTCAGACTTCAAGATAGCTGGAAGAGTTGGTGATGAATAAAGGTCTTCACCAGCACGTTTCTAACTGACTGCACCTGTGTTTCTTCTGACCCAACAGTGACATAATGGACAGACTGAGTATCTCTGCCGGTTTGAACATTACCAGCTTAAAATGGTAGCTTAAACATGTTCCAAGATGGTTTATGGGGTTCACCAGATGAACTACCAAGTATTAAACTAGGTCACAACTGCTTCAAGTGGTCAAGCTGGTTTTGAGAGCTTTGTAGCTGTTTATTGCAAGATGGTCTACAAGCCCAGCCAGGTAAGGGCAGTCTAGCTAGTCAATCACCTAAAAAACCAGCTAATGACCAACTTGGACCTGTTAGAAACCGGTTACCATGCTCCCATCTGGATTTGCCAGCATTCTCATGCAAGACACACCTACTTTTAATGGAAACCTACAGCTCACATTCAATTTAATATCAGTATTCTTTTGACAGGGAAGAGACACCTCAAAGATAGAGCCGAACATGTTCCCCTGACATTTCCTCACAGGGGTCTATGGTTATGCAAATCATGCATTTCCCTTTCCCCTCTCGCTGTTTGATCAGGCCTGAACTCTGGAAGCAAATGTCAGTGTCTTTCCTTCTGCATGAAAGAGGGCGACTTTCTAGTCTTGTTATGACAGATACACATAAGCCAACTTTTCCCCTGACACACCAGCTTAAAATAAAGGTTAGAATACAACATGTAAGGACTTGGAGCTTTAACAACAGGGCACAATTACCAATGGCGTAAAGATTGTGTCTCAAACCCTGTAGAATATATATTAAACACTCAAACCTAATAAGAAAAATATTCAATCTGACCATGGTTTTAGTACAATTATTGACTAAATGATGCAAGGCATCATGAAATGTAAAATTTGGTTAATTTGATTACATAATTGTATGTTCTATGCAATTGTTTTGATAGAGAGAAACCATATACATTTTGAGTTTCAACATTAAAGACACACCTCTTTAAATACAATAATCTGCTGTATGCAAAGTGACCTACATTTGATTTTGACCATTTGAAAATTTGCACATGGAGCTGCATTGATCTCCATATCCCTGGTATTGAACTATATTGCATTTTGAATTAGGACTCTAATGGACAACATTATTAAATCCCGACAATTTCAAAGTCTCATGAAATTGGCTTTAGGAGCCATCAGTACAAGCTTTTGCTGTGGAAAATCAGACTGAGACTGTAATGTCCTTGAAATTGTGCAACACCCACATCAACATTCACACACCTTGAGCTTCACACGACCACCCTAACAGGGCGGCTTTGAGGAAAGACAAACAATGTTAAACTATTAATAGAAAAGACCCTACAGTGAAATGTGTTGCACTGAGAACTGACAAACTTCTGCAAAACAGTGCAACAATCTGAGACAAACAGTTAAAGATATAGTTCACCCAAAAATGAACACTCGGGCATCATTTACTCACCCATATGATTTTTAACAATGTGTGGTCTTATTGTTGTCCATACAATGAAAGTCAGTGGGGTTTAATATTATTTTGGTCACCTTTGACATTTATTGTATGAACAGCTGAAGCATTCTTCAAAATGTCTTATTTTTTGTTGTACAGAAGAAAGCAAGTCATATGGTTTTGGAATGATAGGAGAGTAAATGATTTCATTTTCAATTTTGGGTGAACTATCCCTTTAAATCTAGTCAATTAAATATGTTGGTAACACTTGTAGTAACTAAAAGTTAGTTGGTAACTAAACCTAAGTTACATCTGTTTGCTAATAAAAGCACTGTGAACTAACACGAGCGTGAACATTTTCATTAACTAACATTAACAAAAGTTGATAAATTCTATAAAAACATATTGCTTATTGTTAGTTCATGCATTAACTAATGTTAACAAATGAGAAATTACAAATGAGACCTAGCTTCATGTTATTTTTTTTAAATGCTTTTAAGGCATTTATTTTATTTGACTTTGAAAAGTTCAATATAACTCGACAAATGCTGCTTAGTTTTCTTTCCTAAAAAAAATAGATTGTATTAATTGCATTAAAATATTTAAAAAAATGTTAATTGACAGCCCTGTTGAATACAACAATACTAATTATTTAAGCAAACTGAAAAACCTTCAGCATGAAGGTTTATCTTTTATTGTCCGAACACACGATCTCAAATAAGAGTGACAGTTTGAAAAAATGAGACATTTTGGCTTACGCTCTTTGTGCGTATTATCCTGGGCCTTCGATACGGGACGAGTTGAACCGTGAACCCTGAGACACTTTCATCAATGTCAGCGTTCAAAGTCACACCAGCCTAGGCTTGACAAACATCTTGCATCATGATCTTAGCTACCGTCTCAACTTTGGCCTACAGGGTCAAACTGAGCTCTGACTGAACCCAGCGGACCTCCGCGTCCCAGATTACAGGTCACCCTGTCAAGCGTTTCCTAGTTCTAACTGTAATAAGAGGAACCAGTTTGTGCAGATGTGAAGAAACAGTATCCTCAAATATATTCCTCTCATCAGCTAGCTCAGTCTGATCATTATGGCTGAGTTATTGAGCATAATGAAATCAGACTGCCGAGCTGTGACTGTCACCACAGTATCAGTCAAGCTCTGGAAGATTTTTCAAAACCTATGACGTGTAGGAAACAACCGATTTGGTTCAAACCTTTGGTCACAGTTACACAAGACAGATCATGTGAGAGGGCCAAAGAAATCTGTGTGCGTGTGCTTGCACAAAGGCATCTTTGTGATCGTGTGTGTGTGTGTGTGTGTGTGTGTGTGTGTGTGTGTGTCAATGTTGGGACCTCAGAAAGCGAGTGAGACTGTGCTCGGTTGCAGATTATTCTGTTCTGCATTTCAAAACACAACTTTTCCTCCAAATTCAATTGGATTAATGTGGATTCAGAAGTGTGAACAGGCTCAAAACACCTCAGAAGACCCTTTGAACCAAAGACTTGAGGACATCTGGAGCAAAACCAAGAAAATCATCCACTTCAGACAGAGAGCAAACTTAAATGGTTAGTTCAGCCAAACATCAAAGTGCTGTCACACTTACCTGTATGACTTTCCTTCTTCTGTGGAAAACAAAAGAAGATATTTAAAGCTGCAGTCTGTAACTTTTTTTGGTTAAAAATGATCCGAAATCAATATTTGAGCAAGTACATATCCAGCCAGTGTTCTAAATTATCGCCTTACTTTAGCCCGATTCACAATGGTTAGCTTATAATAATGTTTTCTAATCTGAGAGTACGGGTAGGTTTTCACGGGAAATTCGAGCATGGCACTGCGTCATTATGTCACGTCTGTAAACATAAAGAAGTTCTCCCGGCTAATAGGTTATAGCACGTGCGGATGCTGCAGGTGGCGCATCGTTTATAGTCTTTTCTCACAGAAGCTAGAATAATTAAATGTATCATTTTGATGGCAGATTGTAATCCAGAAAGTATTATGTGTTTATGAAACACATGTGAATGAATAAATTATATTCCAGTTTTAAATGTGCTTCTGATTACAGATAGCCTGGGATTAGACAAGATTTGTATTTTAAAGAAAACCAGTTCGAAGGGAGCATAATTAGCTTTTTGGGTTAAAAGAACTTCTTAATATGAAATTCGAATGGTATGACAATTAGATTAGACTGTACAGAAATTGAAATCTACACGCTAATACACACTATACTCATAGTCACGCAATGCTGATGTTGTTAATTTGAGAATAAAGTATAACAATAATAATAATTTGCACGGTTTGATGTGATGTGAGCTAACCGATCTTTAGATTAAATCACCATTGGTAGTGCGATTTAGGGTAAAGTTTTTTTCCTCAGTTGGTCAGAACAAACATGACTGACTTGTAGCTTACTTGTTCAGATGACAATACATGGTGAAAATTCTTATTTGGATCATATATTCCAAGACGTAGACAAAAATGTGATTACGAAGTACAGTAAATATCCACACCGAGGCGGTGACTGACTGCCACACATTCACCTCAAAACATTAGAATCATCTGCGCTGGAGCTTTGCCAGAGTACAACCCCATGCAAGCTAGATAATTCCGCAAGTAACTGCAATTCCAGGTTTTCAAACATAGATGGCGACAAAGAGGCAAAACTTACGGACTGCAGCTTTTAAAAAAAAAATGCCCTTTATTGTCCACACAGTGAAAGTCAATGGGGTCCAATGTTGTTTTTATTTTCAAAATTCCTTCATTTGTGATTTCCACAGAAGAAAGTCATTCAGGTTTGAATGGCCATACCATAATTCTTCTGTGTTCTTTATGTATTCTAAATCAACTTACTTTTTGTGCCAAAATTAGTGATGAATTAGTTTTTCATGACCATTTTTTTCCCTCTTTCTCCCCTTTAGAATTAAACAGCTCTTTTTTTTGCTGCTGTGCCTTTAAGACTCATTTTTAAACACCCTCACATGTGAAATGAGGCCATTTGATATACTAGATAAAACGGGTGATAACATTGTGACTTGTTATTAGTTTGTGTTCATGGTGTATATATTCTATGATAAGATTGCTGCATTTAGCAAATGACAACAATCCAAACAATTCCAAATGGACACAATCAACTTCTGCCCTACATTCTTTTTCATTCAAGAAGCTGCTTCGCTTGATCACAATAGTGAAACAAGATGATCACAATTTCCATTTCATTCCAGAAAAACAACAGACTGATTTGGATTAACGAGTCTGTTTTACAGATCATTGATCTGCTAATGACCTCTTGTAACCTTATGAACAGCAACATAAATGTCATGACAAGCAGATGCCAAAACTGCAGTGACTCACCACATTTCCCAAACACACACACACACACACACACACACACACACGAGAAGCACAAGCACTATTCATGCAGATGTAGGATGGGAACAGGTTTCTTTGGAAATTTAAATGGAATCATTTGGAAAGGACTTTAGAAGTTCCAAGAAAGATGGGTTTGATGCAAATATTTTGCCGTCTTTTTTCTGTTCATAGTCTACTTTACTGACATCTGCTCGAGGTGAGCAGTTTTGCCAGGTTTGCCTGGTAGTCAGTCAGGATTTTCTGCTTTATTCCAGGGGTGCTCACTCAAGTATTCAGATCCTATAACTGCCAAATTCATTCTCACAGACACATTTGACCCACAACTACCTAAATCTATTCCCACAATGCAGCTCTTCACAGCTCTTCTCTCACCCAGATCTGGAAAAACAGCTCCACACCTGAGACGGGGCCCCTGATGTGGCTCTCCATGCATCCAGCACATAAAAACAATTTCCCTCTCCTCCTGTTTTACACGCTTCCATTGTCTACAAGAGGAAAGCCATCTCTCATGATATCCCATGAGACTCTAGTGTGATCTTAAAACATCGCATGAGAAAATTTCCCACAACTACTAAACTTGCCCTTCAGCAAATGGTCTGTACAGAATCACTGAATACTGTACTGACCAAAATTATGGAAGAATAAATGTGAAAAACCTTTTCATACATTTTACAATCATTTCTGAGTACAGTAAACAGTTGTATTTATATTTTACACTACTGTACTGTGTGGGCTTTTTGAAAGAAGTCTCTTATGCTCACCAAGGCTTCATTTGTTTGATCAAAATACAGTAATATTAAGAAATATTATTATAATTTAAAATACTTTTTTCTGTTTGAATATATTTTAAAATTAAATTTATTCCTGTGATGCAAAGCTGAATTTTCAGCATCATTACTCTAGTCCTCAGTGTCACATGATGTGTCACATGAAAAATCATTCTAATATGTTGATTTGCTGCTCAAGAAATATTTATTATTATTATCAAAGTTGAAAACAGTTGTGCTGTTAAATATTTTAGCATTTATTTGAAAAATAAAATCATTGTAGATGTATTTACTGTCAGTTTGATCAACTTAATGTGTCCTTGCTCAACAACAGTACTTTTATAAAAAAAAAAAAACTTTAATGACCTCAGGCTTTTGAACAGTAGTGAGTATTATATTATTTAAAATATTTACGCAATATTTTGTAACAGTTGTTAATAAATAACAATTATTAAAAGCACAAATTAAAATGTAGTGGCAGAAAAATACATCAAAACAAACAAATATCCATAACTGAAGCTAAGTGTTTTGAATATTTTGAGGTCAAAAGAACATAGAAGCATGGATGTATAAATAGTCCTAACCTGCAAAATGATTCCTCCATATAATATCAGCGATAGTCATTGGTGGGCCAGCAGCAGGGTGATGTTTACCTTTGTCATGGTTTGTCCCAATCATGTCCATTAAGGAATTCTCCAAAGTTTGCAAGTTGAATGGGTCAAAGGGGCGATTCCTTTCCTGAAAGACAGAAGGACTGGGTCAAAGGTCAGAAGTTAAAGATGAGTCACTCCATCACCATTTCACAGTCTTTCAGATTAGCATCAGTCCCGAGGTTAGGGCCAAGTTCAGACTCCAACAAACTAGATGCCAGAAATGGTTTTGAATGTCTTCTACATGTTTTCACTCTTCAGTAGCAATTTTATGAACGTATTCAAGTGTTGAACAGCAACATTCTACACCTCTGTAGCTTATTTTGACCAGGAACCACCCAAATAGACAATAAGAAACTACCTGACTGATATGTAAAGTGAACAACCACAGTTTTTGTTTATGCATGTCATTTATGGGTGGGTAAATCTGAAATCAACTATACCACCAAAAAAAAAAAAAAAAAAAAAACCAGGCTGTTGTAAAACAACTCAACAATTCAATTACAGCCCATGACAGTGTTGTTATTGCCAACTAAAACTATTAAAAATACTTTTTGTAAACTGAAATAAATGTCGCTTTGGCTACTAATCACTGAAGTTCTAAAATGACAGAAATAGAAATAAGGTTAATTAGAAATAGTAAAACATAAATACATACATAAATTACAAAAGCACATAAAATTATTAAAACTTATAAAAATTAAAATGAAAACTGAAAATATAAAAGGCAAGTCAAAATATTAATAAATACTATAAAGGTATATAAATAATACAAATTAACATTGGTCCATAAATGACCAGAAAAACTGTGATCAGAATTTCTGTCTCTTAAAAGGTGACTAAATACAGATTACAAAAATACAAAAATGACTAAATACACACACACACACACACACACACACATACATATATATATATATATATATATATATATATATATATATATATACATACACATACACACACATACATACATACATACACACATTTTATTTATATATATATATATATATATACACACACATGCATATATACATACATACATACATGGAGTCACTTAATTTCAAGCATATATATGTATGTATGTATGTATGTATGTGTATATATGTATGTATATATATATATATATATATATATATATATATATATGCTTGAATTAAGTGACTCCAACAAAACTGAAGTGAAAAGTGAATTAATTCTTCCTCAAAAGTGCTCACTTTAGGTACTTTTTGCATTCTATACTGTTTCCAGTTGTTGAGATGTACTGTTTCTTATTATTTTTATTGTCTCTTATCGCTCATTTTCTAATATTTATTGTCTTATTATATTGTTTCTATGCTCTTCTACCCCATCTTTTCAAGAGAAAGAATTTCACTGTACTGAAATACAGATGAAAATGATCTTGAATCTTGAATCTTTATAAAAGCAACTTATTTCCAGACAGAACTGATGAGTTTAGTCAGCTTTTACCATTTTTTGGTCAGACTGAACAGGCTGTTAGTTTGTCGCAAATGTTTATATTCACAGTATATGAACACACATAAAATAAAAAAAAATAAAAAAAAATCACTCAGGGCAACATTATCTATTTTTTGATCAAAAGCACTATGAATTTCAAACTCGTGCCGTGCCGCATGAATACTGATCATCATCTCTACCTCAGTGTTTCTCCTGCCCTCTCACTGTCAAACACTAATCAGGTGAGATGACTGCATGCAATCAAACAAGTTAAAGACAATGAGCAAGCGAATAAAGGAAAAGTGACAGAGAGAGTGAGCCGGTGAAAGTGTGTGGATGAATACGGCAGTGGGCAGAGGCCAACTGAGGGAAGCACATTGTTTGCACATCGAGCCCATTGTCACGCAACTGGCTGAGCATTCAAAAAGCGATATTTCCCCTCTCAGGTTCCAGATAAAAATCTGCTCACTTTGTGAAAATCATGGGCAATCAAAACGCTGAGCTCTTCACTTCAGTCACTATCAGACACGAGCCACACATATTTCAGCATTAAACAACACACACACATGCCACATCTTGCCTGTTTGCATACCTTATATATTTTACCAACTAAACTAAAAACTACATGTTCCTAAAAATGTGGTCTGTCAAATACTTTTAATTTGTTTATTGGTTATATTTTTTAGTTTGCTTTATTTACTTTGCATTAACTCCAATGGAAATGCCCTTGATTTGTTTTTAATGAGGGTATTGTATGCATTGCAGACATTCATGTAATGATGACAAAATCTATCTACAATATCAGGAAACTGACAGCATTGTGGGCAAAAGTGCATGACAACAGACTTAAAAATAACAATTTTCATGTGAAAAACATTAGTGGTCAGCTAATATGTGTTTTTCAACGTCCGAGGTTGAGTGGAATGGTCATAATTGTGTTGCAATTTAATTAAGAACACCAAGGTGTACATCCAAACAAATCAATACACAAAATTGACAAAATTCACTAAGATATTTGAAATCAGAAATTATGCATTTTTAAGAAGGTGAACCTCACATGCTCAAAGCCAGTTTTAGTCAAAATCAAACCTTTCATAGGCAAAAGCCACATTCCAAAAATAAATGCAAATAATATTTTTTACTCCTTTAATTGCTTCACATGCTCAGTATTTTTGTTACAAACATAAAATTAGAAATTTTTCAGTTCACTTAGTTTCATTAACATTAGCAAAGTGTAATTTAAACAAACTCTTTATCTGTGAGCATAACTCAAACTAAATTAAATAAATAAAAAGTCAAATAAAAAAAATCATAAGCATTATAATTCTGGCCAATTATGTAAAAAACATTCTGTCAAATACAGCAGAATTTTAAGAATTAAGAAATTTGCTTTGTTGAAACAAAAATATTAATGTCCTCTATAAGAATATCACTGTGTCAACAGTATAATGTTTCTGTTCATGACAGCCAGAGCAGGCCCCGCCCCCTCACCCAACAAGCACCAATCAGATTCAAGTGGTGTTCCCTTTAAATGCCCCCAAAGAGCTGCAGGAGAGCCTCTGATGGGAATTTGAACCCTTCTACCTTACAATGACATTTATAGAAACAGCTGGAAAATAATCCATAACAGCTCTTTCTTACAGTCAGAGAAACAGAATAATATGTATTTCTGTGAATTATAAGTATATATAAAGTTTTGAGTCTCATCTGTAGAAATTTGTGCACACAGTCATATCCTTCAATA
The DNA here is from genome assembly GCA_021397915.2 of Tor tambroides. Lineage (NCBI taxonomy): Eukaryota > Metazoa > Chordata > Actinopteri > Cypriniformes > Cyprinidae > Tor > Tor tambroides. The sequence goes on from JAFVLL020035398.1 coordinate 98,286, forward strand.
CATAAAAATAAAAAAATAAAATGACACTCACATTGTGAAAATTACAATGTTTTATTTTGAATATATTATGTAGAACTGTTTTTGATGTATAATTATAATGTAACATGTCTATAAATGGCATATGAATACTTTGATGCATTATTATCACTATATATTCACAAATTTCTATAACAGTTATAGGCTATATAAAAAAATATTTCAATAAAAATGTTATTCCTAATTCTATATGTTTCTGAATTTTATGTATAAACAATGTATTGTTTCATTATGTATAACTGTTTTTGATGTATTTTTATAATGTAGCATGTCTATAAATGACGTTTTATGATAAATTACGTCTATAAATTGTTTTATGACCATTATGATACATTATGTATAAATACAGATGTCTGTATTTTATGAATGCTTTGATGCATTATCATCACTAAATTCACAAATTTCTATAACAATTATAGGCTATATATATAAAAAATATATATATAAATAAAAACGTTATTCCTAATTCTACATGTTTCTGACTTTTAAACAATGTATTATATACTGACGAATCTCACCTGAAATGGCAGCATGTTGTTGCTGTTGTCGGTTCTGAAGGGCTCTGGAGGCTCTGAGATCATCCAGGGTTTCTGCAGGGCTCCTGGTCTCTGGTATTTCGGGGGCGCGATGACATTGCTCGGGAAGGGCTTCTTCGTCGGGGAGATGGGGTTGAGCGGAGACGGGACGCCGAGCCCGAGCGCTCTCCGCGGGTCTCTGCCGCTCCAGGGGTTCGCCGCGGAGCTCCACACCGCGTTCTGATGGTTATTCCAGGCGGACGAAGAAGCGGACGACGCGGACACTTTATTGATGAGCGTCTGGTGGCTGTAGGGGTTCCTCTGGTTCACACTCAGCGGAGACCTTCTCATCTGCGGGGAAAAATTACCTCCGAACACCGGGTTGACGTGATGGGGAAAGTTTTGAAAAAGCATTGTCCCGTTTACCGACGGAATCCCTTGGAAAAAGCCTTCGTCTACGGCGTTGGTGGACCAAGTGCTGCCGAACGACGGCGAGAGAGAGGAATCCTGAGGGAAACCCAAACCCGGTAACACTGGAGACTCCATGGCGACCCGCTCGCTGTGACCGACGTGGTTCTGCTCGTCCAGGACCGGAGGCTCGGAGGGGGTCGGGGTGGATGGAGGCTCTGTATTTGACGGCTCTTGGTGCTGGTGAGGCTGAGCTTTGCTTTTGTCCATCAGTAAATCATCCTGCATGTTTTGAGCTGAAACACAGATGATCAGTTATTATTGATCACAGCGATCGGGCTGGGGGTTTTATTATTAATGAGCCCCTGATCAGCCATGAAGCTATCGGGCTCTGTCTGTACTCCGGTTTTACCCCCCTCGCAACACGAATAAAGGAGAGAAAAGCTCGGAGGTCACCGATATTCACCAATTTTCGCCACGTCTCGTTTTTCTCTCACCGGAACTCCAGACAGAAATGAGAAACTGATTCTTGTTCCTGTTTTTTTCCCTCACAAGCCCCGCCCCTCAATTTGCATACGTCAATAAATACAGCTGCGTCCTTCAGCAAGGTTAAAAGAGCCACGCATAAAAAAAAACGAGGAAAAGAGGTTTGCAGAGTTAACTTTTAAGCGTGTACAGTCATTTGTTTAGTCATCGTACGACTTCGCGACGTTGATTTTTGACGAATGACAGTTGCTTAGCCAAATACAAGTTTCTCTCCAGTTTTACACCACTACTGCGGCTAATAATAGGCCTAACTAATTTTGCTGATTCAGTGCATTACAGAATGTATGCTGATATTTCATGTGACTTCATAATGTGCAATAACTTTTGTGCGTCGGTATTGTGTCAAACGATAGTTTGTTGTGTATTTATGATGTCTACATGTTTATTCTTACAAATTTATCAATTTATTGTAATATATGTTGTGCAAATTATTGTGCATCTTATCTATTTTTGTGTATTCAAACAATCAGTAAAGTGCATATCTAGGTAGTAAGAAAAAAACATGTACAGTGAAGTTTGTAAACTATATGTTCAGACATTTTGACTTGGATGGTGTACAACAGACCATGGCACAGCTCAGCAACTAGGTTATATTTGCTGCAGGATCTTGGGTTACACCCAGCAATGCTGCACAAAACATCTACGCAACAGAAATCCCTAAAGCTTTTTATTTTTTCACTTCGTGGCTTTTAGTCTGGCTTTTAGTCACTTAATATTGAGACATATCCGAGACACATCTCTATTTTGCACCCTTTAGGAATTATGTCTCGTGTATTGTTTACCAATTTTGTGAAGGGTTAGCCAACCATTTCTTATGCTAAAAAAGATCGAGCGAAAAGATATTTTAACCATATGGAAAAAAGTAGCTACATCAATTTCTACATACCTCTTGAGGCTTTCTACGATGCCAAATATAGTCCCATGAAAAACAGGCCGAGAATGCGACAGTTTCAGCGAGCCTGATGGATTTATGAACTCAACCTTTAATCAAATTTTAATCAGAATAGACGATCGTAACAAGATGAAGAGCGTTTCTGCCAAATATTCTGTCCGTTAATCCTCGTTTTGCTGCATTAGAGCTGCATATTCAAGGTCATTATAGAAATCATCACTTCACAGCACGCGTTGACCATCTAAAAGACAGTAAATAATATTGCTTTATACCGGCACAACACATGCATGTATATTATAATGCACTTATAAAATGCAGCGGGTTATTGGAAAGGGAAAGAAATCAAATCCCACACTTTAATCCGCCGCACACAACTCAGAATAGCTATTATTAAACACACATAACATGCATCTGATGGGTTGACTTTTTCCCCCCTTGCTTTCTTTTTTCCCGCTGTACATGAATCAGACTTTACCTTATCGTTCACCTTTTGGGATTCTGTAAATAAGGCTATTTCTGTTTGTCTCGCCTGGGTTTTGATGTGACAGATGAGCTGCCCTTCTGCAGTCGCCTCAACAGCTGATTGACTGCGGCGCATGGCTGATGCACTGAGGGATTGTGGGAATTGTAGTTTTTCGGTCAATACAGCCATCAAACGCACTATATGACATGTTGTAAAGCTTATAATATAACAAGCAAATCACAGTTTAACCCTTTAGGATACACTCCCAATATATTATGGTCCAGATGGTTTGGCCTTTAAATTGGCTACTAAATATTAAAATATTAAAGACACAATTTTTAAAGAAAATATGATTTTATTTAGCAAAACACCCTTATGATAGAAGAAATACTACCTGACATAACAGAACTTTGATATGTAACAAAACAATATGATATAGGAGGTGCGCAGTGATATGATAAACAGGTTTTGCATCATAGATGTTGATATATTGTGGATTTTAACATGCTGGAATACTGCACCGAACAATGAGAAGCCAGGACAAGACCTATCCATTTTATAGCCCAATATTAAGCCAGGTTTAGTCACAGTGTTTAAATGCACAACAAAATGACCTTTAATTGATGAAAGAATACAGTTTTAAGCATTCATAAGGCTTGTAGGCTATTATATCAAATATCAAGATAATATCAAAATAAATATGCAAATCTGCTACATGGCTCCATATTTACTGCTCCTGTCATAATGGAAATTCATTTATGAAATGATTAACTTAAATTATAGCTCTAAGATATCTATTCATTGACTAATACTAAAAAGATAAGTTAATATGAAATACAGAGAATATTATAAAATGCAAAAAGGTGATTGAAATTGACCAATGTGGGTCAAATTTGGGGCATTTTCCTACAGAAGAATAGTAGAGTTAATTTTACAGAAAATAGCAGAAGATGCTTGTCACTTCAAGTCTCATATGTATCAATAAACTCAACAAAAGACAAATTAACAAAATACAGGATCAAAATCATAACACATCAGCAATAAACAAACACCATATAATTACCTAACCATATGCCATGTGAAAAGGCAAATGAATGAAGCCCTCACTCATGTTATTATTATTTCCTGGATGCTCTGCCATGTTAAAATATGCATTCTAATCATTTATAAATTGTACTGAAATATGCTACTCTCCTTACCACAGTACGAGGTATTCTGAAGCCAAATATGTATCTTCATGTTGCTCCAGCAGGCGTAGTCCCTCTTGCTCTAGGCTGCCTGCCTCTGCGAGAACATAAATTTTTATATTTTTGGCTACATGACACGAAGACTACACGTCCCATAGTGCATCCGTGCTCTCGCGAGAGTCAATTTAATGCTCGCACAAGCGCGTTGTTGCGTTGCGTCCGCTCGCGTTTTCTCACGCGCAGTCAATGGAGTCGCTGCGTGTTTCTGGAATTACTGACATTTATGAATATTCATTAATAGAGCGATTTATAATAATCAATCTCATTGGTTTGTAATCGGATTTCAGCCGTTGTTTAATGACGGTAAGACGTTCGCATGCGTGTTTAGCACGGCGTTAAGATTCCCTGCGGCCTGACGATTAAATCTCTATTATTAAAATATTTAAATACTGCCATAATTTAGTTTTCAGTCATTAATTAAGCGTGTGGACTCATGTAAATATGGCAGAAGAGGGAGCGGTTGTGATGCAGCAGATTGTGGACAGGTGAGTGAAAGAAATGCAATGTAAACAAGCGGCTAATGTCAGCTACATATCAACCTGTCAGTAAAGAGACATTTGTGGACTTTTATATAGTTAGAAATATTCTTAACCATATATAAATATCCTTAAAGAACAATTAGAGCAGCTAATGAGTGATTGTTTGCAGGCTTAGAGCGTTTCTGCTCTTATAACAGAGAGATGCTAAGTCTGTTACTTACATGATGTGTGACGTCTTTGGCGAGGGGGCGTGACCTTCATTTAGCCTTTAATTTTGTTTTGATTCAGTCTTGCTCCTTTGATTATATACTTTTTAGATCGTTTATGTTTAACTTCTTCTAAAGATCCATCTATTTTTTTAACGTCTGATAACACACTGAGTAAGTGTCTGGAAACCGATGTGCAGAACTGACACAGTATTGGTAGCCTAAATAACCATTAGACTTCAACAACAGAATATGCAGTATTGATATTATTATTTTAAATATTGGTTTATTATATAATTATGTATTATAAGTGTTTACATTAATTCCTACTTATAGAAATGTTTAGTATTTGAGCTGTAAAGTTGATAATTTTAGACTTTTAGCAGTGGGGTAACTTTTGGTTATGTGTAATAGATATAATTCCTGATTCCTAAGCATTTTTAGTTATCATGTGTCATGTGAGTGCATATGTTACTGGCTTTATCAAGTTAGTTAGTACATGGTCAATACAGGAGTTAAAAAGCAATCAGTTTTAAGACTTCATAATATGTTCATTACATTACCATTTTTGTTTGTTTTACAAACTGTGCAACAAATTGAAATGATTTGCTGTGTAAATCAACACTTTGACAGCTTAACTCGTATTGACCCCCAGAATATTCCTTTAGTAGAACAGCTTAAGTCATAAGAGGCTTGATTGCCTGTTTGATCTGACTTGCACACCTGCTCAGGTCAGTGGATGATTTGGGAAAGGTTCATGGTTAAAAAAAAAAAAAAGCTCTTTGCCACATGACTTGCGTGATGTTGGTCTTAAGTATTATGAGCTTTTACTTTTAATGAACCCAGCAAAAAGGACAGTGTGTCCTGGAGAAGTTTATAATGACACTGTTGTTGTGGTCAGTTTTTTCAGATTGACCCTCAGGGGTCATAAATAAACAGCACTATCGAATATTCCTTGTAATTGCAGATTTTCTATATATAGGAGCATTTTTTGGTAAATGACGTGGACAAGTTCTCATTTCAGTAATTATTCATTGGGTCACTTCGTGGAGTCGAGCTGTTCGGTGTCCTGACCTTGTCCATGTTTTTCCACGCAGGCTGTCCTGTTTGCCAGAGGGCCAGCACTTGCAAAATAAACTAGACTGCACTGGCCTGCTGATGGGACACAATTGAGCGGATCTGTCCTTCCAGTCAAAAAAAACACTGCCAAACTTATATGTTAGTATATATACATTACCAATCAAAAGGGTTTTTTTTGGAAAGAAATTAATACTTTTATTCAGCAAGGAAGTATTAAATTAATCTAAAATGACAGTAAAAATATTTAAGTTACAAGATTTCTACTTCAAATAAATGCTGTTTTTTTTGTTGTTGACATTTTTAAGAATCCCAAAAAAATATGAAATAAAAATATCATGCATTTTTTTGAGAATGTCAAATGTCATTGAATCAGAGTTTAATAACTGTTGTTTTACCTGCAAAATATTGCATAAATATTGTAAATAAAATATAATATTTTATATAATGTTATAAATGTAATGTACAATACTATTTGCATTTTTTATACAAGACATTAATATTTTTATTTATCAGCGATTTAGTACATTGATCAGAAGAGACAGTAAAGACACTTACAATCATTTCTGTTTCAAATAAATGCTGTTCTTTTGATTTATGATGTCCTTAATCAAATAACCTTAAATAGAAATGTAGCATGGTTTCCACAAAAATATGAAGCAGTCCAGCTGTTTTTAACATTTATATGAATAAAGATGTTTCTTGAGCAGCAAATCAACATATTAGAGTTATTGACATTGAAGACTGGAGTAATGATGCTGAAAATTCAGCTTTGTATCACAGAAATGAATTTCATTTTAAAATATATTCAAATACAAAGCCAGTATTTTAAATTGCAATAATATTTCACAATATTGCAGTTTTGGCTGTGTTTTTGATCTAATAAATGCAGTTTGGCTAAGAGACTTCTTTTAAAAGTCTCACCGACCCCAATCTTTTGAACGGTAGTAAATTTGAAGTTGTTGTCTCCTCATACTTGTTTACATCTGAGGAAATAGGAGTGGAGAGGAAAGTCCTGGACTAGCTGGTGTTGGTAAAGTGGTTTATTGGCACATTAGGCGGTTTGTAGACATATCTGTGTCAGTTGTCGTGGTGAAAGCTCTCATCTCCCTCAAATGGATCCTGCATCCTTCTCTAATGTCCGTCACTGAGGCAACAACCTTCACAGGTCTGCGTGGAAGCAGATAGCCGTACTCCAGCGCACAGCTCTATCAGACTCCAACACACGGCCTTATCGAGGCCTGCCACCCGCAGCTGCTCTCTCTGCAATGCAGCTCTTCGTCGCTTGAAAAGATGGGGGTCATGCTTAAATCCTGTCTGACCTTTACGTGGCAGACACTCTATCACCCTCTTTTGTTCTCGTCGGTATTCAGAAAGCCGGCTCCATTTATTTTGGCTGGTTTTAAACCTCACTTTCTCTGCCTTATTGTTTTTCCCATCCAGCTTTGATGTGTTTCCACATCATCATGGACAAAACAGGCTGTCTTTTCAAATGTGTGTCGGAGTCATGTTTGGAAATAAGTGTCTGGAAATAATCAACAATTATTTGGACTTTTGGTGTTATGTTCTTTTTGAAAGTCAATAAAATGCAGTTTTGCATGGTGCCTGCTGATTGCTATGGAAGCCCATTTCTAACATGAAAAAAAGGTAGCCTAATTGGGACTTTTTATCGCAAGTCTGAGAAAAAAGTCAGGACTGTGAAATTTAAACACAATTCTGATAGTTTATATCTTGCTTTTTGGACTTTTTTTCCCCTCAGAATTTGGAGTTTACATCTCACAATCCTGTTTTTTTTCCTGCCTTGAAATAAAAAAAATTAGAAAGGTAACTGTGACTATATTTGTCTCACAACTGTGACTTTTTTCCTTGTAATTGTGAGTTTATATCTCGCAATTCTGACTTTTTTCTCTGAATAAAAGTTAATTGCTACTATTTTTCTTGCAATTCTTTTTTAAAAATGTATTCATGGGCTTTCTTATTTTTATTTAACCTTTACTTAAGCAAATGACCACGAGATAGGATTCGAACTCGAGTCACCGTGAGCGCAGTTGCGCTGTTTGTAACCACGAGGCTATTAACGCAGACTTTAGATTTTGCATTTAAGTCTGAGTTTTGAGATGTGAACTCAAAATTGCAAGAAATAAAAGTCCATGGTGGAAACTGGCTTTCATAAATTGTTAATATTCTACTATATTTTAACGTTTTCTGAAGCAAATGCTTGTGCAAAACTGATGGCGATGCTAGGTGGCTTCTAGTGATTGTTAGCAGCATTTCTGGAATAGTCACATTTTTTTAACAGGAAATGGCTGTCAGGATTTCAAATATAAATGTAGTTTTAAGTAACTATAGCTGTTCATTCAAATGTGACTTACTGTTGCACTAAAAGAGATGTAGAGATTTTTTAGAAATGCTGGTAATTCTATGTGGTCTGTGAATATGTGTTCCCCCTGGCTTTATACATTTGCTGGTGAAACGTGATCTTGTGGATGGGTCTTGTGACTCTGACCACAGGGGAGAGAGTGAGAGTGAGCATGTGTGTTTATGGATCAGCAGTGGGCCACATCTGACCCCTCCTCAAGAACAAATATAGACCAAAAGTTCAAGATGACTGGCGTTACTGGAAAACAGTGACTGAAGTTACATGAACTGTAATGTAGCTGGTGCTCGACCGGTGCACCAACTGTGAACTAGTCACAATGTAGGCAGGTAAATAAAGTTGGCACTGAGGGATAGAGACAAACTTTGAGCAGCAGTTGTTTTTGAGTAGCATTGATATACTTTCATAGTTTTTTTTTTTTTTTTAGTTTTCATTGTAATTTTAGTTACTTTTTAAAATAGATTTTGTTACAGGTTTTTGTTATTTCAATTAGTTTAAAAAATTTTTTTTTATATAATTTTTATATAATTTTTATAATCTTATATATTTTTACTTCAGTTTAAGTTTTAGTTATTTTAGTACTTCAAGTTAAACTAAAAGAAATGTGAAAACTAGCTGAAATAAATGTTAACTGAAATAATAATAAAAAACTTATTTTATTTCAAGTATCAATTTTAATGTTTTTAGTTTTAAATTTGGTGACCATAATAGCACTTTGGTGACAGTAACATAATAACAATAATACACTTTATTTGTGATAAGGTCCATTAAGTTCCATTAAAAATGGACTTATCGTTACTGGTATTAATAATATTATTAATAATAATATTGTTTTTTATTTTAATAATTAATTGAAAGTTAAGGCAAATATTTTAATATTTAAAAGTACTTTTTATTTTAAATATTACTTTTCATTTAAAATATATTTTTTTTTAACCCTGTGCATTATTTAGGCTATCAGGGAAATGCTTGCTTCCATGTTCAGTATAAATACATTATTGTTTAAGGTTTATATTTATCATTATATTAACTGATATGATATGAATAAAAATGCAATTCAATGGCTAATAGCAGTTATTTATATGTCGCTTTATTGCCAGACAAAATGTCCTAATCGTGGCAGATCTATTTGTGTTAGTAGTAGAAACGTCTGGGATCTCAGCGGTTTCTCTGATGCTCGACAATTACTTTCTCTCACTGACTGTTGGCTGGAAGATCATTCAGGTTCCCACAGTCACGTGACCACAGCCGAATGAATAAACTCATTGTGCGGAGATTTTAAAGCCTCTTTAAATGCAGTCTGACCTGTGTAGCAATGAGAACATGCAGGAGAGTTTGTCATTGTAACACTTTGTGAATCACACCATTGGTGTTCTTTTCAATGCTTTAATATTATTATTGCTCATACTTAGTTTGAGGTTTGTTAAGTAGTTTACTCAGTGTTGAACTGTAGATGTTTAATGCTTCCACATTAACATTTATTTCCACATTATCTGGCCAAGAGGAAGCATCTAAACTAGACTTATTCCTGTTTTTAAAGCAACATCAGTCAACAGTAGCAAAATGAGCCACTTTATTCATGAAAACTCATCCTGTGTGAAATAGGAGCTGATGTTATGGCTCTAGAGTTCAGGATATTTAAACTATTATCAGGGTTATCAGTTCCAGAAACCCCCCTCGCTGTTGTATAGATTGTCTTTCTGTGTCACGTAACCGGCTCTTAACATGTAAAGAAAGGTGAGCGGTATCGACTTTCTGACCTCCTGATGGTATCTCATAGACTCTAGAGCTATATTCTGCAAGAACTCAAGCAGTAATGTGAATCTAGAGGTGGAGAAGTGTGTTATCTGGGCATCTAAGAGGGATTTTTGCAACATTTGTTCCCGGAATATGATTTATTGGGAAACGGTGTGGTATATTGGAGATTTTTAAGCATCATATATTATCACAAACAGTGCTGAAGAGTAATTCTGTCATGTGTCTTCAATTACAGCAGTGAACAGGATGTGATCACAGTTGTTCAGCTGGGCAAAGTCAACGTTTTGTTAGCCGTATTATTCAAAGGTTGTTTGGTTTGCACGTGTGGAGATAAGGTGCTGTAATAAGCGCATGTTTATGTTATCATAATAAAAATGAACAGAAGTCAGCACTCCTGAAGAACAAGGTGTATGATCTAGTTTGCATGGCCACAAAATATTATGGCTGGGAATTTTTAAACGCCTCCTCGCAACTCAATTCTGTATAATTTAATTTTGAGTCAGAGAAACATGAACTTGCAAACAAGAAAAGAAAAAAAAACACTACCCTACATTATAAGGGGTGAACGTCCAGTCATATAAAAATGAAAATTTCTAGTAATTTCATTATTTATTTTTTTGTTATTTATGTAGTTTATCTAAATTTTTAAAATACTATTAGTATTTATTATAAATTTAAATTTTTAGAATTTAAGTATTTGTTTGTTTGTGGTTTAAAGCACACTTGTTAATGAAAGAATTGTGACATATCTGTAAATAATTTTTCTCCCACAATGCAAAAATCTTTTTATCAGTATCCTTATTTGTAAAGCTTGCATTAAAAGGGGAGATGGTCCATTCTTAAAATAATTAATGGGAATAATTTATTTTTGATAATTAGTAGTTTATTTATTTGTATAGTTAATTTATTTGTTTTTATTTTTTCATTTTTAAAACTACCTGTGCATTAAAGAGTTTTACTGCATACCTGCCAGCCAATCAGAATCCAGTATTCAGACAGTCCATGGAATAATTTATTTTATTATGTATTAGCAGTACTTTAATATTTATTTGTAGTTTATTTAAAATATATTTAAAAATGTTATTAGTATATATTTTATTTATTTGTGGTTTAAAGGACAATTGTTAATAAAAGAATTGTGATTAGGGCTGTGCAATTAATCGAATTCGATTAGCATGCGCATCTCGTCAGTAATGCCGGTTCCGTGATTAGTAGTAAATCGTCATCACCTGTTTTCAGATGGAGCGGCATTTACTACACAGAGCCGTAGTTCACTGACAAGCTAGGCAATATCGCGTTCATTATCGCAGACGAATTGCTTTCGATTATGAACGCGATATTGCTAGCTTGTCGGTGAACTACGGCTCTGTGTAGTAAATGCCGCTCCATCTGAAAACAGGTGATGACGATTTACTACTAATCACGGAACCGGCTTTACTGACGAGATGCGCATGCTAATCGAATTCGATTAATTGCACAGCCCTAATTGTGATGTATCTGAGAGTCATTTTTTCCCCCCACAAAACAGACAAAAATCTCATCATGCTATCATGTTTCATATACCTTGTGAATTTTACTGCGGATAATATAGCCTGTAGTTTGAAACTTTACCCCGGTTGAGTGAAGGCAAACAAGCCTAAATCAGATTGTGTTTCACAGCACAATTTGTTTTACCTTGTTTATTGGCTGATAATCGTGCTGTCTGACCTTTCACGGTGCACCTTAATGAACACAGCTCTTAGTGTGTAAATCCATGTTATGCAAGTGTGCTTGAGTGAGGGGCGATGGTGAGGTGTCTTGGGTTTCACAGGGGTGATTGTGTTTCTGATGGTTGTCATGATGGAGGCAGAGTTACAGGAACAGGAGAAGCAGGTTCTTAAGGAACGTGGAGAAGCATCTTTGTCCGTAGCACTGATCTTGTGAAGATCTCCGAACATTTCGTCACTCTTTATATTGCTTCTGGTCTTTTGTTCTTCATCTATGAGAGAATTCATCCAGACACAATCTAAAAGAATTTTCTGGTTCTGTAATTTGTCATTCCCAAAACTGGTATACATTTTCTACCTTTTTGGTTTTGTAACTAAATATTTTGTGCAGTAGTTCACCTCGAAATTCAAAATTTGCTGAAAATTTACTCATCTTCAGGCCATCCAATATATAGATGAGTTTGAACAGGTTTGAAGATCACTTGCTCACCACTGGATCCTCTGCAGTGAATGGGTGCTGTCAGAATTAGAGTCCAAACAGCTGATAAAAACATCACAATAATCCACAAGTAGTCCATTTCAGCCCTGGGGTCAGTATATTTTCAGCAAATTTTCATTCTCTTAATGAGGTTGTGCTTTCACCTACCAATAAGCTTAATTGAACCATTTTACCAAGTTTAACTCAATATTTTTGTCCTCAAAAATAGCACCAAAAGTTATTTTTGTACATTAAACAGAGATATTATTTAATTTGAGATCAGGGGCCTGTTTCATAAAACAAGTTTACCAAATAAGCCAGACTTAGTTAGTCTGACTTATTTTGAACCAAATCAACAGACAATACGTCAGACTAATTGAAATAAACCTGGCTTATTTGGTGAACTTGTTTTATGAAACAGGCCCCAGGCCGTGTTTTAAAGAAGATGCAAAGGTGCATAAAAACACAAATCTACAGTATGTGTTCTTTTTTGGGTCTGGGATTGTCGTCTGATGGTCCTGAGATGATCACAGGAGGTTCATGATGACTGATTTCGGTCACCCGAGCGGCTCTTCATCCCTCATGTTTTATTCAGGAACAGACAGAATGGAAAATCTCGTGCAGGAACCTGAGAGAACGGCCGAGTCTCTATCCCTCCTCCAGCAGCGCAGAGACACTGAGAGTTTTGACATAGATTATTTACAAGATCATCATTAGACATTGTCGTTGAGATGCTGGATGAAAAATGAAACATGTTGGCTTCTATTCAGTCATTTGCCACAATAGTATACACAATTTTGGACTTTTCTCAGCAAACAAAGTAATCTGCGATTGTGCATGCAGTTAATTTGATTGGGAGTGCTTCTAATACAACGACTGAGGGAGTGACAGCAATTTTGTCATCTTTCTGAGTAATCAATTGGCATATTATGTAATTAATTCATTAAAACCCCAGTAAATTAAACTATTAGTCTTTAAATGACCTTAATTTGTGGGCTTTTCTCAGATGTGATTGAGCATGCAATTGTGATAATTTGAGTAATTCACACATTATATAATTAGTTTACTAAGACCTTAGTAAATAAAACCAGCTTGTCTTGAACATGTTGGTTTAGACAGCTAGGTTGTTAAAAAGTGACAGTGAGATTAAAATGATAACATTTTTTTTTCCTCTTTAGTGGTGGAGTTCATGATCTTGTTTCATTAGTGCTTAGTCACTGACCCATATTACTCTGCAGTTGCCTCACTTTCTGTTTTTTTGTGCCAACTGTGCCTTGATACTTTTAAGAGTTGAACTATAAAAATAGCTCATGGAGCCTTGAACTTTACACAGTTACATGACAAACTTTCTCTTCACCTTCACATTGTTATACTTTGCCCTGAATGAAACAGCGAGCCGAGTGCTGATGTGTTTCTGTCTCTGTGTGTGTGTTTTTCAGGAGTTGTTGGGTGTGTTTTGCCACAGATGAGGATGACCGTACGGCGGAGTGGGTGCGTCCGTGCCGCTGCCGTGGTTCGACTAAATGGGTTCATCAGTCGTGTCTTCAGCGCTGGGTTGATGAGAAACAGAGGGGCAACAGCACCGCACGTGTCGCCTGCCCACAATGCAATGCTGAATACCTCATCGTGTTCCCTAAGCTTGGTATGACAACTCTTTAATGCTGAAGTGTGTGAGTTTACATTCTTAAAAATATGTCTTGGATCCCTGTTTAATATACGGAGTCAACTATGCACCATTTATTAGCTGATTTTCCTCATTTTTATTTTTTATTTTTTGAAAGAAGTGTCTTTTGTTCAACAATGGCCTTTATATGATCAAAATATGGTAAAAATTGTAAAATATTATTACAATATAAAACTTTTTTTTCTATGTGAATCTATTTTAAAACCTAATTTATTCGTGTTATGCGAAGCAGAATTTTCAGCATCATTACTCCAGTCTTTAGTGTCACATGATCCTTCAGAAATCATTCTAATATGCTGCTCAAGAAGCATTTCTTATTATTACCAGTGCTGAAAACAGCTGCTTAATATTTTTGTGAAAACATCATAGATTCTTTGATGAATAGAAAGTTCTAAAGAACAGCATTTTTTTTTTTTTGAAATAGAGGTCTTTCTTAACATTAGAAATGTACTTTTTCTGCAATTTAATGCATCAGTTTAATGCATCCTTTCAAAATAGTTCTTGCAAAGAAAAATAAAAATAAAGAGTAGTGTGGTTATATTTATTGTTGAAGTTTTTGGTGTGAACAGGTATTAAAACCATTTTTTTTTTTTTTTTTTTTAGGTTTACATCAGAGATATACTTTTAAAATATCTGTCATTTTGAAAGATACTAGATTGTGGAACTAGTTTAATGGTTAATGGCTAAAGTGAAAATATCTGATACATTACCCTGCCTTTGCTGGGAATATAATAAACCATTCACTTTCACATACCACACATGACAAGCAAAATTCTGGACATTTGTGACACTTTCAGACTTTATCAAACTTCATCAAATGTCACTACGGTAGTTATGAATAGTTGCGCTTGTTTATTTAGTTTTTTGTACTTGGTAGGTCAATCCTGATTCCAGAGAAATCCCTCTTTTGATATTGGTGATGAGGATTTGCTTGTGATTCCAGTAATCCGCTGCTCATGAAACGAAATGTCATTTTTCATCCTCTTGTGTTTCGTCTCTTATGTAAATTGATCAGGTTGAGAGTATAACAGCATTAGTTTGTCTTCACGCTGTGCTTATAATCTTCCTCCGACTGCATCTCCTGAGGGCCAGTCTGTCGTCCTCTCTCGCTCTCTGTCTCTTTCCACAGCGATGGGTTTATTCTGGGATACGGTTGTCAGGGTGACCGTGGCCAGCTGTGAAATTGCACCAATCATGCTCCCCGTTCAACTTTCAAACTGTAGGAACAAGAGCGACGCAGTCAGACGGAGATGAATGTCACAATTTGTGAATATGCACCGCTGCTTAATCTATGACTCCACAGCAAAACCATTTCATATTTTAGTTGCATTGTGAGCTTGTCCTCTGAATTGAATGTGATGATCAAGAAAGACTGGGAAACGAAAGGATTGCGATGTGAATAGTGAAGTGAGTTTCACTGATTCTTTTAAATGAGTTGGTTAAATTTCTGAATCATTTTATTTTTATCAATTAAAACTTTTATTTACCAAGGATGCATTAAACTTATATTTAAAATATTTTTTATTGCAAATAAATGCTGTTCTTTTGGACCTTCTATTCATCAAAGAATACTACAAAAGTTTCCACAAAAACATATTAAGCAGCACAACTGTTTTCAACGTTGATGATGATAATAAGACATGTTTCTTGAGCAGCAAATCAGTATATTAGATTTATTACTAAAGGATCATGTGACAATGAAGACTGGAGTAATGATGCTGAAAATTCAGCTTTGATCACAGCAATCAATTACATTTTAAAATATATTCAAATAGAAAACATATTGTTGGCTTCCTTCAATTTATTCCTTCAATTTTTTTTATTTGGTCTTTAAAATGACTTAAAGTCTTAAATTTACGTTCATAAAAGCTGCAGAAACCCTGAATACGCTTTCAGCGGATAGAAATGTGCAAAACTAGGTTGAAGTTCATGCAGAGATCTTAGAGAAGATATTGACTTGAGATTTTAAACAAGATTGTGCTGATTTGACAGAAGGAAGTCACTGACAGAAGCGAGAGGATGGTATTTCTGTTGTTCATAAGGTCTTTGTGTGCTCCTGGTATCAAAGATGAAAATCCTGATGGGACACATTCAGGTGTTTGATTTCAGCGGCGCGTGGACGAAGACGTCCTTTCACATCAGAGACGCTGTACACATATTACTATATAATATGCATTGCAGTACTTCACAAACACTCTCTCATTTCTTCCATAGGACACACTGTGTTCCCTGTTCGAGGGCTTTATGTAGGTTATAACAATGAGTGAAGTCTTAGTGGATGCAGTACTCTTAATAAACCCTTCTGGAGTTATTTCACGTATTAAGCCTTTAGAGTTTCAAGTCATTTAGACATTCTTTTCCTTATGTCGAATTTAGCCAGTAATTGAAGTACCTAAGGTTAACATTATTGTCACATATTTAGACACATGTATTTGTCCTGCTCTACTTGACGATAAAGACACTGTCTACAGCACAGTAAGTTCAAAAGTTTGAGATAAGATTTTAATGTTTCTTTTTTTAAAGAGTCTCTTATGCTTACAAATTTTGTATTTATTTGATCAGAAATACAGTAAAACAGTAATATTGTGAAATATCATTACAATTTAAAACAATTGTTTTCTATTTTAATATACTTTAAAGTGCCCCTATTATGGGTAATGAAAGGTTCATATTTCGGTTTTGGGAGTCGTTAACAACGGGTTGACATGCATGCAAGGTCAAAAAACACTTTCATATTCTTATAATATGCATTTATTTTTACCTTATTTGCTCAACGACTCCCAAACGATTCATTCAACGATTCATTTTTCCAAACCCAAAAATCAAGTTTTCCCAGGTCTGCGCGCGCAATAAGTGGGTGGGCAATATGCTAATGTTTCATGTTGACAAACGGCTTGGGATCAAAGACTATAGAAATACAAAGACGGTTCTTTCCTACAGTATACTTATGAATGGGAGAAACTGCAACGCACAATATGGCCGGATAGTCCCGCCTTCTAAATGAAAGAGCCAATCGTTGATTGGTAAAGTCATTGCATCACTGCAGTGTTAGAAGCTCCAGTTCCCATAGAAACCTGAGGCTGGACCAGCCGATGCACATGCGCAGTCATAAGCGTGTTGTAACTGCGCATGCGCATTGGCTGGTCTGGCCTGAAAAATAAGCTTTTTAAATGCTATTTGAGCATAAGAAACAACATTCATGGGGCAGTTCATTTCAAATTTTGTTGCTTATTTGAAATATGTAATTTAATCGCGCGTTCAGCCAGCAGTTTTTGAGATTTCAGGATTCCCCTATTCATTTAGATAGGACTTGGTCTTGTTTAAGCTGCCCGGAGGCATTGCAAATATGGTGGCCGAGTGAACGGACTTTCCTTGAAAGGGACTTTGAGAATACCCAAGACGTGTTACTCGTATAGTTTTGATTGGAGAAAAATGCAACGCTCAATATGGCCACACTATCAAACGAAGCCCTGCCTTCTGAGCCAAAGAGCCAATCGTTAATTGGTCGCTATAGAAACAGTCGGCCTTCTGAAACATGCGCCTAGGACTGCGCATGCGCACTGGTGGGTCTAGCCTGAGAAATAAGCTTTTTTTTTTAAATGCGATTTGAGCAAAATAAACAACATTTATGATACAGTTGTTGCCAGATTTCATTGGTGATTTCAAATATGAAATTTAATCGTAATCTTGGCGACCAGTTTTGGAGAATTTGATGTTTCCCCATTCAGAGAGATAGGAGCTGCACTTGCATACCCGAGAGGCGTTTCAAAGATAGTTGCCGAGTGACATGACTTGCCTTAAAGGGACTTTGCTTGGGATTTGTTTTAAAAACGACTCATTTCAATGATTCAGTCTCGACTCTTTCTTTTGAGAGACAATAACTTAATAGATTTAAAACTTTGCAGGATGTTTTCATTCACTTAGAGCTGTGTCACTGCATGAAAGCTCATTTTCAAAAATCCATAATGGGGCACTTTAATATGCAAAGCTGAATTTTCAGCAGCCATTACTTCAGTCTTCATTCTTACATGATCCTTGCCAGTGCCACATGAAATGCTGGCAATTGAAAGAATTTTTTTTTTTTTTTTTTTTTTTTTATACATAGGAATGTCTATTATATATGTATTATATACATCTTTATAAATATCAGTAGTAGTAGT
>JAFVLL020035399.1:0-10793 GCA_021397915.2 Tor tambroides
AAATATACACAGTATACACACATATATTATGTAAACAAAAACTTTTATTTGGGATGCGATTAATCGCGATTAATTTTTTGACAGCACTATTATATATATATGTATATATGTATATATATGAATGAACCTGGTTACTGTGTTTTTAAAGGTGGGGTAAGTGATTTCTGGTAGCCAGTGTTGACATTTGAAATCACCAAAACAAACATGCCCCTACCCCAAAAGGGTCTCGCCCCTAATTTGATAGCTCCGCCCCACACATACGTACGGCAATGATTAGTTCTGTGAAACAAAGCAAAACCAATGTTACTCACCTATCGAGAAGAAACAAAGCAACCTCGGCGCCCGATCGCACGCCTTCCCGCTCCTTGAGATCTCTCCAGTGCTGGAAAGTTGATCCGATATATACATGGGTCCTACACTGTGTCTACACCGGTGTCTACACCGGACACGAGTGGCACGGCACGACAAAATACTATAGAACTGGGTGCCGTGCTGCGACACGACAAATCCCCAACAGTAAACTGCTGCTGTGTTTTCTATTTATGACATATTGACACAAATTTCAAATTATTTTCAACGGTCGCTTTGTCGTGTCCAGTGTAGACAGACCACGACAGAAAAACTGCTGCGTCCAGTGTAGACACGGTGTAAGCTTCCTTTTGTTCTGCATGCGTTTTCCTCTTTTGTTTTTTATCTGCCGTCTCTATCTTTCTGTCGTCGCTCGGCTCGGCTGATGTCCGTCATGTGCACTGAGCGCGCTCTCCTTGCATCGTGAGTTGACACGCCCCTTACTGCTGATTGGCTACAAGTTTGTTGTGGTACTTGGCCCTGACTCGTTTTCTATAGCGTTTTTGAAAAAATGCATACCCCACCTTTAAGACACATTTAGTTTAATAGTACCATTACAGAAATCTTAACCTGTACGACTGACAGATATATATTACATTAGGTTTATCAGTTTATGTTAAACAATGTAATCCAAATGGTTCAAAATTAGATATGCAATTCAAATACATTACATTTAGATATTTAGATACCTAAATATTGTTTTGACTGTACTATGTCGCCATTGTTTTTTTTGTTTTTTTCCCAAGGCGCTGTCAAATGTGCCGCCTCTACGGAACTACTTTCTCGAGGAGGACAACTATTGCAGAATCCGCCGGCCGCCAGGTGACATCATGTTTCTGTTGGTGCAGCGCTTTGGGGAGCTCATGCGCAAGCTCTGGAACCCACGCAACTTCAAAGCCCACGTGTCGCCACATGAGATGTTACAGGCTGTGGTGTTATGCAGTAAAAAGACCTTTCAGATCACTAAACAAGGTATAACACCAAATTCTGAATACTACTGTACTGAATGCTGTATGCACACTACCAAATAATCTGTTATTAGGTTGTTGTCAAACGATGTTGCTGTTGCATGTTTAATTTAGAAAGTGGTGGTGTAATATGAATAGTCTAGTAGTATGCTAATCAAACAGCAGTCTCTGTTATTCTTATTAGACAGGAATTTGTGCATTTTAACCTGATGTTGGGCTTTTTGCCCTCTAGGGGACGCTGTTGACTTTCTGTCCTGGTTTCTCAATGCATTGCATGGTGCTCTTGGTGGGACAAAGAAGAAAACATGTGAGTTTTGTTTTGATGTAGATTTTTAAGAGGTGTCTGTTTCTGTGCTAGTTCTCCTTCTGAGGTATATATTCATAAGTACAGGGTGGAATCAAATCTTCAAGAAACGGCTAAAAACACATCTCTTCCATCTTTATTTGACCCTCTAACTCTAGCACTATCTATTCTAATTCTATTTTATCTATTTGTTTCCTTTTTTTATTTAAAAAAAAAAACATGACCCTTTAAGACTTGCACTCTATTTGTTTTCTAACTGCTTGTTTTCTATATATAAAAAAAAGACCTCTAACACTAGCTTTCTCTATTCTTTTTCTATTCTGTTTTTTTTTTTTTTTTTTACCTATTATATAATTAAAAAAAAAAACCTTACAACCCTTGACTAACTGAGACTCGTCACAGCACTTGCTTATTATTGCTGTTTTGTTGATTCTGATTGCTTCCATTGTCCTCATTTGTAAGTCGCTTTAGATAAAAGCATCTGCTAAATGTCTAAATGTAAATAAAATCAACTCAGTTGGAAGTTTTCTCTTTTACAGCCATCATCTCCAAGGTGTTTCAAGGGTCCATGCGAATCTTCTCAAAGAAGCTTCCTCATCCAGATTTGGTAGGCGTTTTGTGCTTAAACCATTTAAGCGGTTTAGAAAGCCTTTCTCTGTTATTTTTTTGGGATTGACAGCACCTTAGGAACAGTGACACTTGTGCTGGCATCCAACAATAGAAAGTATGGGGGGAAAAAAATTAGTATTTACAATGTCAGATTTGAGAAATGATAGTTTCTGTGCTTGTTTCTTACAGCCTGCAGAAGAGAAAGAAGCCCTTCTGCTTAAGGACGAGTACCAGGAGAAGATGTCTGAGTCCACCTTCCTGTACCTGACGCTGGATCTGCCCACCGCACCCCTCTACAAAGATGAGAAGGAGCAGCTCATCATTCCTCAGGTTCCTCTCTTCAACATCCTGGCCAAGTTCAATGGAAACAATGAGAAGGTGTGAGTTCATTTTCACATTCATTTTTTTTGGTTTGCTTGTATAATATAATTTTTTAGGTTATTTATTTTCTTTATTATCCACTCAACATTTTGAATGGCACAGGTACTTTTTTGTAGAGACAAAGGCAAAATGCTTGATTTTGATTATGCTAATTAAAGTCTATTCATGTAAAATGTTATATACTTATTTTTATTTGTGTAAAATAACATGCATTATATTATTTTATAAATCATTACCATTGCCTTTGTCACAGGAGTACAAGACATACAAAGAGAACTTTCTGAAAAGGTTCCAGCTCACCAAACTTCCTCCGTACCTCATCTTCTGCATCAAGCGATTCACAAAGAACAACTTCTTTGTGGAGAAGAACCCAACTATTGTCAACTTCCCCATCACGTATGTGACCACCAATGCTAAGGATAAATTAATTTACACTCTTAGACATTTCTATATTCTCTGTAAATGTATTTCGAAAAATTCTTGTTGTGAAAACATTCATGCACAATAGGAATGTTGATTTGCGCGAGTACCTGACAGAAGAGGCGCAGGCCACAGAGAAGATCACCACCTATGACCTGGTGGCCAATATAGTTCATGATGGAAAACCCACCGAAGGGTCCTACAGGATTCATGTTCTGCATCATGTGAGTGTGTCACTAGCACCTGATTCCATTCAGAGCGTGCCAGTACTGTTATTGGGATGGTTTGTATAATATGGGTGGTTTGTGATGTTTGACAGGGCACAGGGAAGTGGTACGAGCTTCAGGACCTGCAGGTGATTGATATCCTTCCACAGATGATCACGCTCTCAGAAGCGTACATACAGGTTTGCTGCTCATTACTTACATTTGTCATTCACTAAGTTAATGAGGGTGGATATTACCCAATACTATAATGAGTTAACTAAGTTAAGTGGATATTACCGGTACATGAAAATTTCAGTTTTGTTTAGGGATGCACGATATTGGATTTTTGCCGATATTTTTCAACTCATTTTGGCCAATTGCCGATACCGATATATTTCCTTTTGTTTGGAAACAAGAAGTCTCTCCTGTGCAGAAATAAGCAAATTATTTTTTAATTTTGGTTAGTTTTTAACAAGAACTTATTTGTTAGAATTAAATAAACAACAATGAATTTCTTTTATAATGACAGTACACTGAAGATTTGAAAATAACTATAAATAAACTATATTCAATCACTGCATTTTTTTTTTTTTTTTTCCCAGAAAGATGCAGTGGTAACCTTAATATTTTATTTTAAGATTTAACATTTGTAAATGGTCTAAAGCAAGAGTTGTGTAAATTCTGAAAATCTTTTAGAGCTCATAATTTGTTTCAAAATATAACATTACACATTAATGAATAAATCAGTATGTATAAAATGATTTGATTTAAGTGACTTTTTTTTTTTTTTTTTGTTCATGTAAGCTATAGCTTCTGAACTTTAAATCAAAACATACTCATGATTTTATGGCATCAATTACTGCTTTATTTAAACCGAAACACAGTCTAAATATTATTTGTGTGTTTTGCATTCATTTTATAAGAAGTAGGCCAACAGCGCCCCCTACGGAACTAAAACTCCTTACTGAACGGGCATTAGGACCCCGGGGAGGCTGCCGCTGCACATGCTATTATTGTTGACTCTATCACACACCAAAAGCATATGTGAATTCTCAGTTTAAATGCAGCGATCCAAAACAGTGAATCTAATCATCATTCAGGCAAATCTTTGCTTCAGGAATGAGCCACACGGCTGACCTGAACTAATCGCAAGCACACCCTGAGCACATGTGAGTTAATGTATTCCTCTTATCGGCAAGACATATCAGCATAATTTTTCATATCGGGCCGATGCTGATATTTACATTTAAAGCCATTATCGGCCGATTCCGATATTGGTCCGATAATATCGTGCATCCCTAGTTTTGTTAACCGAAACCTGATTTGATTTACTTTTGATGTTTTGGTCATGCAGCAGCTGCAAGACCCTTGATTCACAAGTCACATCCTTCACTCGCAAAAAAAAGCCCAATGAAAAATTAGCTTCCTTTTAAAAACATAACACTCCTTTTTTGTGTTATTTTCAGCACCGATCGATTATCAGAAGTGCTGGTTCCCTCTCTCTTCTTGACTCTCTTTTTAATGCATTTTGAGGAAATATTATAACTGAAGTAAAAGACCTAATCTTATTAAATCATATCATATGGGTACTGTAGTCGTTGCTATCCGAAAGAATTTTTTTTTTATCCATGTATCACAGGGTTTCTACAGATTTAATGAAGGTAAATTTAAGAATTTAAGAATCTGACCTTTTCAAGACCAATTAAAGAAAGTTTAAGGAAAAACTGAAGGAAACTCAATTCTTTAATATGTTCTTTAAATGCAGATGTCTACACAGTGAAGTTGTATTAGCAACATTTAAGGTTTGAAAAGACACCTTCCAACCAGTGTTATTTTAGTCACTGAGATACTATTTAATATTTTTTAAAATTAGTTTTTATTCATATTTTGGATGTTTATAATTAGATTTTTTTTTTAATTAAAGTTAATTTTGTGGTTTTTGTAATTTTTACATATTTAAAAATGTATTATGTAATATGTATTAAATTATTTTTAAATGTGCAATTATTATGTTCATTTGAGTAAATATAAAGTTTTTATTAATTTTTTTTTTATTTTGGTGTGTTTTACTTTTTTACTACATTAAACTAAATGAACATTTTATGGCAGCAACTATTTGCACTAGCGTTGGATGCTATTTACACTGTGCAAATAGCAATGGATTCTATTTACACTAAGTGAAAATAGCAGTATTTTTTAGTGAGATGCTATTTACAATAAGTGCCACTAATAGTTTCTATTTACACTGTTAAAATAGCAGGATTTTCTGCTATTTATAGAACCTATTGCAAATAGTGGCAGTTATCTGCACCTCAGTATTGTAGTACATTATAAAACACAGCACAATAATATTGTGTTGAATGTAAATTATAATTTCAATTCAAATTATTAAATGGATACCACCTTATTGGGACAATAAAGCCCTCCCTACACCTACTCTAACCCTACCCAATACTTTTTCAACTTCTTATTTACATCATTTTTATTGAAAACAAATACCTTTCCCATGTGATTTGTGATTTGAAAAGTGAGGGGGAAAAAAATTCAGCAAAACTTTGTCGATTGCATCAAAAAGCACATGCTTTACCATCTACGCCACTGGAGCTGTTGTTGGCTGATCATCTTTTTTGTAGTGTTGAATAGCCCAATTGCACGGTGGTGGGCGGAGTTAGTGTAAATAGCCTCTGCCAACAAGGCGGGCTATTTGCACTTAGTGTAAATAGACACTACGAAATTTTATTGGAAAACAAGACCAAATAACAGAGGAAGGATATTTAATTTTTTACAGTGCATGCAACATTTAATGTCATGGAAGTATGAATTTATTTTCTGCTCTGATTAAAGACATTTTCAAAGCCTTGATTTGTGGAAAGGTAAATGAAGACTTTTTAAGAGCTGAGGAAACCCTGTATTATGTCTCAAAGATCTCCTAAATCTTAGAAAGCTGATGTTTTTGAGGCAACATCATCTACCAGCCTTATTTCACCAGATTCTTCTTTTGCAGATTTGGAAGAGACAAGATAAAGATGAGGGAGCACAAAGTCATACAGGGGCATAGGAGGCCCAAAAACACAGCATTGGTGAGATGTAAATGAAATGAGTCATTTCTGTTCAGGCCTGAATGTGCACCAAGGCTTTAAGAATGAAGAGACTGAGTTACAATGAGAGAAGACATTAAACGAAAACCCTGATGTGTTCAATTTCATGTAACTGCTGAAAAGTCTGTAAGATCAACACAACACATTTCTGTGTTCCGCTGTGATCTTTTTTTTTAATTATTTCAGTTTGATTGCGACTGTTCCTTTGCCTGTGATGTTTGGCAGTTTGTAGGATGAGACCTTTTATTAAAGTTTTCAAGACTATATACAGTGTCTTTCATTCAGCTCTTTAGAAAACATGTATTGTGAATAATAAGCTAGATTGAAGCCTCCAAAATTAAAGTAGAACATATCTGATGTTGCGTTTGTTCTAGAGTTATTCTAAATTTAAATGCAATGGAAATTGAAAAGAAGCATGTATGGTTTTGTTGGTGAAATGAATAGAATTCATTTGATAGTTTTGAACAACACAAAGATGACACATTTTATATAGTATTCTACCTTTTTTTGAGAGATTTATTAAATGTTTTCAGGTATATTAGAGAAGATTATTAAGGCCTTCATTTGAATTGACAAACAGAAGTGTCATTCCGTTTTCTCTCAATCAACTGCCTTAAAATATTAATCTGTACAGGTTATTTCTTGTCATTTTAACACAAATGAGGAAATTTATATGTTACACTAAATGCAAGCTAATGTTAGGATTTCCCATGTTAAATTGATTAGTTTAATTTTTACTCAGTGAGGTTAGGAGCATGGAAATACAGATAAAGGATATAATTAATAGGAAGTAGTTAAGTACAGGTACAATAAATACAAATTGGCACATGAAGGCCATTTGAAACCGACTGAACAGTCGTTGTCTCCACATTTACTGTATGTCTCAAATTTCACTTGATTTTGTGTGTGGCAAGGGGAGTGGATAGAAAAAGCTTGGATAAGTACAGTAAAAAGTTGTTGCTTTTCTGATCTTCGAGTCTTGCTCAAACGATCACTTTCATTTGGGTCCCTTGCAAAGGTAATCTTCCTGTTGACAACACAAAAAACACAAAAAAAAGTGTTACTCATGTCTGAATCTCTCCAGACCTGCTAGAACACATGAAGTGTTCAACAACCCCAATGTAAAGTTAATTAAAATGAGAAGTTAGTACCTCACATGCAGTGAGGGCTGGTTGTTTCCCATCACTCTTCAGGAGCCTGTGGCCATGCAGCTTCACGAACCCTTCACACTAGGAGAGAACAAGGGGAAACACTCCAAAGAGTCAGACCATTGCATTTTTAGTAACACATGTGGCATTATTGTATATCACTGCAGGAGACTGTGTCAGATAGTCTATGAGTACTTAACATGTGAATTCAAATACAGAAAGAGGTTTCAAAATATCGTTCATTGCTCAAATCATATAGATTTTTAAAAGAATGTGGTCCCACTTCTCGTGTCTCTAACTATGAGCTAACATTAAAATCAATAATGCATTTTTCACATTGTACTTAGTTTTAAAATACCTATGTAACTACATATGTAGTTTCTGTAATTAGATCTATAATTATTAGTGCTGTCAAAAAATTAATCGCGATTAATCGCATCCCAAATAAAAGTTTTTGTTTACATAATATGTGTGTATACTGTGTATATTTATTATGTATATATAAATACAAACACATGCATGTATATATTTAAGAAAAACATGTTATATTTATATATTAAATATATATTTTTATATAATATAAATTATATGAATATAAATATAAACTTTTAAATACATGTAAATATTTTCAAAATATATACTGTATGCGTGTGTCTTTATATATACAAAATAAATATATACAGAAGACACACATATATTGTGTAAACAAAAACTTTTATTTTGGATGCGATTAATCGCGATTAATCGTTTGACAGCCCTAATAATTATATTGTTGACCAAACCTGTCCCTAACCTCGATAGTGATAAAAGTGTTTTGCAATACAATATAAACATTAGTGCATTCTAACAGTTTTATGTAAGTGCATAGTATTTAAAGACATCTAATATACAATGAGAACAAGGATTTTTATAATGTATTGTGATCATTACTCGAGGAATAGCGTTAGGGTGGAGGTGGCACATCTTCTGGAGCAGGTCAGAGGTCTGGATCTCAGTGGCATTGTGACCCAAATGAAACTGGGAGAGGACTGCAAGTATCTTACAGGATTCGCAGTCTGATACTGGAGAGGACACATAAAATTCACTATTAAGAATGATCTCAGTGTAATTTACACACAGAAAGAATGATTCTTCAATTAGTTCTGGTCTGAGAAAGTCAAACTTTTCCATGGCAAGCACCAAGTCAGAATATCATTCAAATTCAGTACCACCTATAGTCACTAAGAGTGTTTTGCTCTTTGTAATTCTTGTCGTTAGCACAGTCAGTTAATGTCCATGCACACAGTAGCTGCAAGCAGCCTGATTTGTGTGTCCATGCGAACACAACAGCAAAGTCCCTTTAAGGAAAGTCATTTTACTTGGCGGCCATCTTTGAAACGCCTCTAAGGCAGCTATTTCATGCAAGTACAGCTCCTATCTCTTTGAATAGAGAAACCAAATCAAAATCAAAAATTCTCCAAAGCTGTTCACCAAGCTTATATTTGAAATCGCCAGTAAAATCTGACGACAACTGCATCATAAATGTTGTTTTTTATGCTCAAAGAGCATTTTAAAAAGTTAAATTCTGATTGTTTCTTCAGCAGCCGGAGCTTCTAACACAGCTGCAGTGACGCGATGACTTTACCAATTAGCGATTGGCTCTTTTATTCAGAAGGCGGGACTATTCTGCCATATTGTCTCCCATTCATAAGTAACAGAGGTGCACTGTTTTTGAATATCTAAAGTCTTTGACAACAGTGTGTGTGTGTGTGTGTGTGTGTGTGTGTGTGTGTGTGTGTGTGCAAATAATGTGAATCCTATTAAAAAAAAAAAAAATTATACTTTGTAAATTGTATTGTATTTTGAATTTTGCACATCATTGCTTTGTATTTTAAGGTTAACGGAAATTTAATTCCGTAAAATTAATAGATAATGTCCTGGAAACAAATGATCATTAGGCTAATTATTTTTTACAGTGCATGTGCAAGTGATTTGCCTAATTGAATATAAGTACGCAAAAAGTCCAATAAGTACGCAAAAAATTAAAAGATAAAATTAGGTCATATTTTGTAAAGATCCAGATTTGTATTGATTCCCAAAGTTTAAAAACTTTTTTTCTACGATAAGACTTCTCATGAAACATCCCAATCTCATGAGAATATGTAACTTATTTTACAAGGTGGTGGTTTTGTATTCACTTGCGCGATGTGATTCATTTGAAAACATGCAATTTTAAGTCTAGGAAGAAAACATATGGATGTGATTGCACAAATTCATATGAATTAGACACTAATTGACCAAAATGTAACATTTTTATAAATTGCCTTAAGATTTATATTGATTCGGCAGATGCTTCTATCCAAAGCGAATTCAAGGTGCACATTTGTATTTCAAATTTCCGTTCTTGCTTTTCTTGAGAATCGAAACCATAACCTTGGCGCTGCTTGCGCCATGCTGTAAAGTTCTGTTTGAGCCTCAGGAAGAAAGATTGCATTGCTCTGCTGTCATTCATGCTACTCACATGACAGTGGCGTCTCTGGGAAAAGACACACACCCAGCGCAGAGCAGATGGCATGTGGAGAGAGGGAGGACAACAGCAGATCAATCAGCTGCTTTCCGTACGTTTCTATGAAGTTGTTACATGTGTCCTTATATTGTGAAGGCAAAAAGTCACAGATTTTCTCCAGAAGGTTCACTACTGCCTCCTACAAGTTAAACAAGCAAAATGGAAAATAATCCAGGAGTAGTTTATATTCAGGCATTTTGCATATTAAATAAATTATGAATATTTTACACTTCTTAAAATGTGAACGAGATTTCCAACAGAAGAGTACTTACTTCAGTTCTCTCTTTAGGTAGCATGCTCTCTATTGTCTTTATGAGGAAAATACAGAAGTTACAGATGGGATTGACTTGAACCTAAGAAAAAGAGAAGTAGTAGAACTTGAGAGTCATGGCAATCTTATTAAATGTTGCGTTATGCACTAAATAATCGTCTGAACAGGGCGCTAGCTAATGTGTTTTTATGACTAGCATGGTCTCAAACAATTAATCTTGTTTCCTAGTGAAAGCTTTTTGGAGTATTTACAGTACCAGTCCATTATTAAATAAGCCATATATTGGTATAGCACTTTTACACAATACACATTGTTTCAAAGCAGTTTATTTTACCTTAATGACTGAGTGATAGAATAGTTTACAGTTAGCGATTATGTAAATGACCAACCAGATGAGATTTGCTATAGTAATTATCGCCTTTCATTTGAGTGTACGGTATGTGTGTGGGTAAAATTGGTTATACATATAATGCTTTTTTTTTTTTTTTTTTTTTT
>JAFVLL020035399.1:10892-69757 GCA_021397915.2 Tor tambroides
CAGTAACCCTAATCATGTTAGCATCATGTTAACAACATGCTAACAACATGTTAATTGTGTTAGCATTATGCTAACAACATGTTAACACAAGTAAAATTGTTAAAACAAAATTAGCATGATTAGCACATTGCTAGCATGATGTTAACATGTTTTAAACAAGCTGTTAATGTGATTAGCATGATGCTAACAACATACTAACATGATTAACATGTTGTTAGCATGTTGCTAGCATGATGCTAATACGTTTTTAACAAGAACGTAACATGAGTAGCATGATGCTAGCAACAGTATACCCCATTTCCCCATGATCTATGTTATATGTACTTACAAGTCATTTGCCCACCGGCAACTATAGTTGCCGCTTGGACTTTTGACCAAGTATACAAAAAACTATAGATTTCTTGTAAGATTTGTTTTGTTTGGATGATTCTAGAGACCTTCATGATTATGTAGATATATATGTGTCAACAAAAAATATTTATTAGTAACATGAAAATTATCTTTCTTTGGGAGGGTTTGCCTTCGCAATGTTTCCCCAAAGTAGGGGTAGGAAGTTGACAGCCTCATGTGACAGGAAGGAAGTGAATACTTTTTTTTCCCCTCTTGAAATCCTTTATTTGGTTCTTTGCTTGCATGTCATTTAGGCAGAAAACATGGATAACATCTAGAAAAATACTTACAAAAGGAAAATGACAACTATAACCTGCGGCAACTATAGTTGCCAGTGGGCTTAAATGGGTTAAAAAGTTCTTCAGAAATGTTCTTTTAAGAATTGCTCACTTAAAGGTTCTTTGGGAAACCAAAAGAACCTTCCTACGAAACCCCCCTTTTTAAAAGTTTAAGGTGATGTGTACCACTGCCATGTTTAAAATATTTTGGTTTAAGATTTTGGTTGTATTGTTCACCCCTAAGCAGCTTCATCAAGTCAGTTTGACAGACATGCCTTAATACTTTTATCTTTAGTCCCCAAGTGTGCAAGCAACTTAAGGAATGAAACAATCCCATTTGCTGGTGGATGTTGGAAAAAAAAAATCTTCAAAATCTTTTACACACACACACACACACACACACACACACACACACACACATATATACAGTATATATATAAACTTTGACCTAACTCGTACCTCTTGACTAGTTCCTCCTGAGGGTTTTGCATAGAGAAAACCATGCTCATTCAGGCCAATGGTGAGCTCTGATGGTGCTTTTCTCTTAGACTGGCTGCCACACAGTCCCAACATTGTGCATATGTCACCATTTTGATTCTGTGATGAGGGCAAAAACATCGTTTTTTTAAGTGTGTGGATTCTATTATATATGTAAAAAATATATTACTCATGTTTAGATATTTTAGATATTTAGATTTAAAAAAGAAATTAAGTCAGATAGTCAAAGTCAAACTGGGATGATAAATCTCCATTGTAGTCGGTCATGGATAGCACTGCTATATTCTGCTAAGTGTTTAATATAATAAATAAAACTCCTAAAATTGTTCTAGCTACTAGAATCATGACAGTTCATGATGTTAAACTCAGAAGTACTCACTGCAAATGCACTGAAATGTCTGATGATCACATGTACGTATGTCTTTGCTCCATCCATACACAAAGGGATGACGGGGTGTTCATAACAAAACTTGTCCAGAGCTTTTTCAATGAGATGCTGTGAAAAGGGAACAATCAAGGTCAGTGTACAAAAAACTCCAAATCATTCGTAACATGTAATTCAGTGGGAACATCAATTCAAAGCAACTTAGTGACAGACACTAGCTCACGTGGCTTAACTGCCTTAAGAAAGTGAAACTAGCTTTTTAGTTTGAAAATAATGCAACTGCAAATTTCACTTCTCTAAAAAGAAATAAGACTTAAAACTAAAAAGAAATTAGATATACACTGCCATGAGATTGTGTTGTACAGGAGGTATTTACTAGGTCTGACATAAAGAAAATAAAGAAAATGTATAATTCAAACTATGGACTAAAATGACTTAAAGGGATAGTTCACCCAAAAATGAAAATTCTGTCATCATTTACTCACCCACAAGTGGTTCCAAACCTGTATGAATGTCTTTGTTCTGCTGAGCACAAAGGAAGATATTTATGAAGAATGTGGGAAACAAAGCAGTTCTGGGGCACCATTGACTTCCATAGTATTTTTTTTTTCCTACTATGGAAGTCAATGGTGCCCCAAAACAGCCTGGTTAGAAACTTTCTTCAAAATATCTTCCTTTGTGTTCGGCAGAACAAAGAAATTCATACAGGTTTGGAACTACTTGAGGGTGAGTAAATGATGACAGAATTTTCATTTTTGGGTGAACTATCTCTTAAAACACCGATTCATTTAAAAATCACAATTCAATTAAATTCAATGACTTTCAATAAAATCTATTAATTTCACCTGTGAGTCTTGATTGGAGAGGATTTCTGTCAATGACTGTACAATCTTCTTGCAATCGGTGCACATGTTCATCTAAAGAATGAGGACAGTGGAATATCATGTTGACTTTGAGTTATATTTTGTGGACTATTTGATGTAATATGAATAAAACCTGACTAGATATTTAACTGAATTTCAATATCAATACATTTCAGTGCTTAGTTTATTGGCTGCACTGTAAAATGTGCAAAGGAATAGTGTACACCATGTGATACTGTTTCTAACATAAAACCACAAACTCTCACAACCTCTATTTTAGGGTTGTATGTGTAAAAGAGAAATATATCTTTACTAGAAAAAAGGAAGTGTAAAAATTCTCAGATCTTCTTTTGAGTTTCACGGTTCACAGATGTTGATATGATCTATCAAGGGTTGCAATTCTCTGCAACCTTTACCTTATATATAAGTATAGCATTCTGCAGCCTGCAACCAACCTTATACATATAGCAGAGGTCTTCAAACCTGTTCCTGGGGACCCACTATCCTGAAGAGTTTAGCTCCAACCCTAATCAAACACACCTGAAGCGGCCAATCAAGCTCCACAAGACTGCTTGAAAATTGCAGGCAGGTGTTCTGAAGCCGGTTGGAAATAAACTTTCCAGGAGAGTGGGTCCCTAGGAGCAGGGTTGAAGACCTCTGACATATAGTATTCATAAGACAGGATAATAAATGAAACATACTGACAATTTATCTACTAATGGTCCAAGTGGAGTAGAACCTGATGAAATAACCTGAGTAGAATCTGAACCTATGTTACTGATGTGATGCTTTCCAGATTTATTTGTTATTTATTTAGATTTGGATCAAGCATATACCTGTGTGAGGAATAATGTGTAATGTTATTTTTAACAATGCATTTCAGCAATGCAAGACCTTCACTGCTATTGTGCAATATAAGAAATAAAGTTAGCAGCCTATACTTCCAAATAATAAATAAAGATAAATAATCAGAAACAATAGACAAACAAACATATTTACATATATTTAAATAAGTAAATAAGACCCATAAATAAATAAATAAATAATAATAATAATAATTGTAAATTCAGTTGATTACTATACACCCTAGTCTAGTATGTTTAATTTGCCTTTTTTTCCATGGGGAAAAAACAGTATTAAGAGTAATCTCTTCAAAAAGTAGTTGACCCGAAAGCAATTATATAAATTAACTTAGTGCATGCCAGTAGTTTATAAGATGAATAAAAATGTAGGTTATGTAATCAGGTAGTCGCAGCATTCTCAGTTTATGAACAGTGTAAACGAACTGATCCACATTTATTTTCATCCTCATTTTACTGTACATGCAAGTTGTTGTTTTTCAATCGTTGGTCACTCACCATGGAAAGGCTGGGTGTTTGTGGTTCTGTGAGCTGAAGGTCTACACTTCTTGCCCATCCTATAGAGAAGCCAGAGCATGTAAAGTATTTAAATAATTAATATGGGGTTTTATGGAAACATCTTGACTTAGAAACACCAGGAAATCGACTGCCTTCCAAAAATTGAAGAGCTAATTTGAGGTATATTGAAGTCTATTATTTTAGTAATATTAAGTGTTTTAATTATTCAGTTTAATGGTCATGGTCATGCAAAATATAATTTAGCTTTATTTAACATTTAAAAACTCTTACCTAAAGTCAAGGTAGAAGTGAAGAGAAAAAAAGTGGTGCAGGCAAACATGATGTTTTAATCAGTGCTCTGGAGTGAGACTGCTCCTGCACTGTAGTCAATGTACCACAAACCTCTGTGTTCAACTGATGAGCCGCCCAAATGTTTTATAGTATTTTGATGAGGAAGTGGCTAGTTTAATCACCAGCCAGCAACAGTCTTCCTGATTCGCTGGATAGGTCTATTTGCAAAGGAAGCCTTACATGACAAAAAAAAAAAAAAACTTACCATTCATTGGTTATTGCTATCTAGTTATGTATGGTGAGATAGTCATAGGTTATGGGCTTATTTGTATTATTTATATTGTACTAATTAGGGGTGCCATGAACAGAGGCAGGGGCTAATTTTGGAAGTTATTGGAAATTTTATTTTAAGGAAATATCAGTTTCCTCCAAAAGAGATTTTGCTTGAGTATCAAGACAGACGCATGAAAGGTTATTAAACAACAATAATGAATTCTGTATGAACTCGTTTATTCAACAGAATCTCTGCTTTCAGAATCTCTTTAGAGTTTTTAAAAATAACCCCATTTGAAAGTTTACATATTGAATCTTAATACTTGGTTGTTACCTAGATGATCAACAACTGTTTTTATGTTTTGTGATGGTTGTTCATGAGTCCCTTGTTTGTCCTGAGCAGTGATTTACTGTAGCCTACCTGATAATTAAACAGAGGAGTAAAGAGGAGGTGAGTTCCCATAATACTTCATCCTTTAACCTCTATATCTCTACGTATTTATTCTTACAATTAGTTGATCTCCCCCTTCTTCTCACAACATACTTCATCACATGAGGTTGTGATATTTCCACTCAATATCTGTCTCATTTCCTGGAATCCACACGTACCAGTGGGCCGGATCTGGGCTGACAGTATGTTGCTGTCTGGGTGGTTTGAAACACTAAAACATAAAAGGATGATTTTTCTGAATTGTGTCATTCAGACTAAAATATCAAGTTTCATTATACTTTTCGTAGATTAATAGCTGGTGAGTACTTTCTGGAATACATTCAGACAAGAGTAAGCTTATTGTTATTAGTGTATTACATGTGTCATATGGAGACCTCAAAAAGTATTTTGACAGTATTTTTAAGGCATTGTTGTACAGTTCAGAACATGTGAAATAAAGAATAAGAACAACAAAAATATACAAACAAAAGTTAAAAGAAACTTGAAAAGCTTTTATAAGTTTCTCTTTTTTCCCCAAAAAATAAATAAATAAGTGTCATAAGCTGTCATAAGCTGTAGGCTAGTTTTGTTATTTTTTGTCATGTTATTTATGTCATTTTAAAGTCAGTAATAGTAATAATAATAATAATAATAATAATAAAAATAAATTTTAGCATAATTAGACATTGTTTTTATGTGTGTCAGATTCTCCTGCACTCAGCTCTGTTTGAGGCGTCGTTTCGTGGGACTTTATAGCGCGAAACTCACCTTGTAAGGCGTACAGTGTTATCAGCAGTGTTTACCGTGATAGCGTGTGATAGAGTTGATTATGGGACAGCGACTGTCTCGTAGTGAGAAAGCGGAGGTGTTGAGTGTGTGAACAGGGTCAAACCCAGTACAGCACTGACACCCACCGACCACACGGCGGAGCCCGCCCTCGTCCTGACGAAACGCCTGTGGTTATCGATGGGTGAGGTGGGAAGGAGAGAGGGAGAGCGAATGCAAAGAAGAAGAGGCAAAAAACGAGGGGTTTGAGAGGTTTGCCTGTTTTTTCTCTTCTTTCTTTTGCCCCAAGTCCATCAAAGCTCAGGGTGAGAAGGTGGAGCAGGGTGAGGTGGACCAGGACACTGATGAGGCCCCATCAAGGAGGTGTAATGATGGTAAATGACACGCTCTCAACATAAAAAATTCTCTTTATTATTTACACACAATATAAAAAGCACCATCACAAATTATTAAAATGTAGATTGATTACTTTTTTCCCACGTGATAAATATTATATTCACACACACACACACACACACACACACATATGATGTATGTTATGTTTGTCTAATTTGTACAATTTCTAATTGTGTTGGAGGTCCCTCAGTAGGTCATAGAAAAGGGAAGAGGGCCAGCCATGCATCTGGTGGGCTGACACTCCATCCCTCCAGCCTTAGCATCTTGCAGGGCTGGCAGGCATTGTTTGCGTCTCGCACCTTGACTTGAGGCACTAGTTTTAGCATCTTGCGGAATTACATGCCTAGGCATGTGTATGCTAAATAGTTTGTTTAGTTTTAGTTAACTTAGTTAAGTACTGCACCAACCAATCATATTTTAAATTATTCATTTTTAGGGGAAGTCATGGCCTAATGGTTAGAGAGTCGGATCGGACTCGTAAGCCAAAGGTTGCGAGTTCGAATCTCAGGTCCAGCAGGAATTGTAGGTGGGGGGAGTGAATGTCCAGCGCTTTTCCACCTCCAATACCACGACTGAGGTGCCCTTGAGCAAGGCACCGAACCCCCAACTGCTCCCCGGGCGCCGCAGCATAAATGGCTGCCCACTGCTCCGGGTGTGTGTTTACGGTGTGTGTGTGTTCACTGCTGTGTGTGTGCACTTAGGATGGGATAAATGCAGAGCACTAATTCCAAGTATGGGTTACCATACTCGGCCACATGTCACGTCACTGTCACTTATAAAAGTAGAATCACCCAGAGCTTCCTGTCAAGCCTGTCCACAAGTTCTCACTGCTGCTCCACTGGCTCTGGCGTCTGGGTCCCAGAGATCATGGATGCATCAGAGGTTTCAGCCATGCCCACAGAGCTCCCTTTCTCAGCTGCTTTGGGCCCATAGATATTGTCAGGGCCACTCCAGAAATCGCCCCGGAAGTTGCTGCTCCAGATGCTGCTGCTCCAGAACATGCTGAGGTCAGAGAGGACAGAATCAAAGGAACCACAGAGGTTACTTAGTGCACATTTTCAGAGGTACCCTGGTCCTGCAGGTTCCTGCTGCTGCGAACCCATAACCCGCTACAGTTCCAGAGCTCTGTGTCATGGCAGTTGCAAAACTTATCAGAGGTTCCTGGCATGACAGCCTGGGTCACACTAATGCCCACTGGTGTCCAAGCTGCTCATTTCCAGAGCTCCTCTCTCAACCTCCCTGGTCCCAGATGTTCCTGCTAAACCTGCTCTGGTCCAAGATGATTCTGTCAGAGCTGCATCATAGGATCCTTTCACAGCCCCATTGTTCACTGTCATCGGTATGATTTCATATTACACCCATGTGCCACATTAAGAAGACTTTGTGCCTGAAAATACACAAAAATGTGTTATTTTAATAGGAAAAAATCTGGAAACATTCTTATTATGCTTCAGTTCTTGAGAGGTAAAGCCTTTTGTTTATATTTATCACTTTGAATGTTAATTTTAATAATAAACTCACCAGGTAAGTAATACCTGGTAAGTAACAACAAATAAATAATTACAGGATTTAAAGGGGTCTAAGGGAATAAAATGAAAGTGAATAAAAAGGACATTTCTAACATTCAATTGTTTCGTTTAACATTTCTATCATAAAACAGTTTAGCTGCTGTATACCTTATATCTTACCTTGCATTCTTTCACCCTTAAAACTGCATTGCGCTGGAATTCATGCAGGGTTTTGTGAACTAGAGGTTGCACGCCTACTAATTTCTACTTTTTATATTTTTAACTTTTTAAACTTTTTGTAGTCCTAAAAACACATAGATCCATGCTTTGCAGCATGAAGAATATCAAACATTGGGAACCTGCCCCCTTCAATGTCTACAGATATTGTGTTAATTTAAACAGTACACAACCATCACACAACAATATCATTCATTGTCTTTTTATTCAATAGTAAAATCTCCCTTCATTACAATATACTTAAACTTAATTGTATTTCTGGTTAAAAAAAATCACAAGGCACTAAAAATAAAGACATGTCAAACACATTGTGGCTCTATCTATCTATCTATCTATCTATCTATCTATCTATCTATATAAAACTATTAAGTATTAACTACAACTTTTGTCTCAATAAACTACTAATTTGCTGCTTATTAATAGTTAGTAAGGCAGTTAAGTTGGGATCAGAGGATCTAAAATATGGTCATGTTGAATAAGGCATTATTATGTACTTTGTAAGTAGCCTACCAATAAACAGCACTATGCTAGTAATATGTGTGCTAGTTTAAATGAGAACTGGTCCTTAAAATAAACTGTTACCATTATTTTATCTGATTGCCATTTAAAATATAAATAAATACCTAATTTGATTGCAAAGTAGTCACATTAGCTGTTAAAAACACATTGCATATTGTAATAATAGCCTCAAAATAATAGGCTAATTCATAATTTAATTTGGCCTGTACTGGATTCACATAACATTTTGAATCAACAAGCACTAACTTTGGGTGGCCCAAAATCAAAGGATGTCTGGCACATTAGAGCAGGAGAGTGTCACGCCTCGCGCAAATAAATGCCTGCACAGTTTCGAGAAGCAGTGAACTTGACAGCTCTGCTCTCCTCTGATGTGCTTCATGGATCAGAGGGATTCCGCGGAGACTACAGGATGACAGGGGTCATCAGGGGCCAGCTGCACCCTTTAAAAGCGCTGTCCACAGCTCGGCCACCCCGATCACTTGGACCTCAGACAAGCCAGGAGGAGGAATCGGATCGATAGGTTCAAATTTAAAAACTTTATTGATTCGCAA
The DNA here is from genome assembly GCA_021397915.2 of Tor tambroides. Classification (NCBI taxonomy): domain Eukaryota; kingdom Metazoa; phylum Chordata; class Actinopteri; order Cypriniformes; family Cyprinidae; genus Tor; species Tor tambroides. Next base: position 19,656 of record JAFVLL020035399.1, read on the forward strand.
TGGAAACCCAGCCAATCATATTGCTCGCTGTCTTGGTGGTTTCCTTGATGCACGCTGGATGCGTGAAGATCGATAATCGCGGCGCACTCATGGGAGAACATCGTAAAGTCTTCGTAGGTTCATATTCCGACTTCAGTCTCCAGCCGTATCCGAGGTACCCGCTGTACATGATGCAGTTATACAGAGACTTCAGCGGTAAGATGGCAACCACTCCAGCCAGTGTCGACAACCCAACTCTTCATCAGTCTGACTTCGTCCTAAGCCTGATTGCACAAGGTAAATAAAATACGCGCTACAATACGCATTTCGCTTTAATCTGCCTAAATTAGGTTTGTATGCAAAATATACTTAATGATACAACCATGTCATTTGGACAAGTGCTATGGTACACTTGGAAGCAGACTATACCTTTTAGTGCCATGCAAATGGCAGATGAAATGACTCATCAGCACCATAGTTTGTATTTGGCAGACTCTTTTATCCAAAACGACTTAGATTGCATTCAATGTATAGGCTACTGTACTCTATCAGCAGCCTACATATCAAATACCATAGTACCATATTGTATCCCAACTGTACCAAATAAGTTTGTAATTTGTCAAAAATTTGCCTACTGGTCCGAATACAAGCAAGCAATCAAGATATTTCGTGTTAGTAACTAGCACGTGAATATCTTGATATTCAATAAAAGTACACGTTTTTTTAAGGGGAGTAAAACTACAGCATCTGGGGTACTTGTGGGCTCATTATCAGGTCCGTCGCTCTCGAGCTATCTGACCCTCAGCTTTTACAACTCAGTAGTGTCACAATGCTTATTCAACTTTAAAGAGCTGGCTGTTTTATGTACACGGGTGTGTGTATTAGCCCTTCAGACGTCTGTTTGAACGTGAGGTTCAATACACATCGCTTGTCAAGCAGCTCGTCCTTCCTGACAGGGTGCTGACATTTGGCCGCGCCGCTCCACACTGACAGAAACTGTTGCGGTACTGAATCAAACTGACTAAAAAAAAAAAAAAAGACTTCATTTCACTACCGAATTTAAATGATACATTTTTTAAATAATCACTAAAAATGGGAAGTGTAAAAGTAAAACTTTATTACAGTAGGCTTATTGAGAAAAGATAAATGTTTAGCTATGCTGAATGCACAATTCAAAAGAAGTTAGACATTCTACATTTAGGCTTCATTTTCTTTATGAAAATATAATTTATTATATTATTTGCTTAAAATTTTGTCAATGACTTTAGCGGACGATACATGACTTGTTCTTATTAGCATAAGTTAAAATAGGCCTATTTTACTAGAAGCAAATCGAAGCAATGATCTAGTAGCCGATGAACATTTTTTTTAAAGGAAGATATTTTTTTTCTTCTTTTTAGAAAATGTCACATATGTTAATAGCCTATTGTATTTTTCAATTCCTAATCTCTACTTGTATGTTATACATTTTTTATTAGAAACGTGTCAGTTAATTGTTAAAATAGTTTGGATCCTTTCCTTGTGCTTCATCAACCTTTGAATGCAAGAAATCATCTTTTGTGTGAATGCTCTGTTAATTTCTGTGCTAAGTAAGTTTATAAATATTTTCTGTTTATTTTCCAGACTGTCATCAAATTGGTGAGAGATGGTCCATCACTTTCGACATGTCTTCCCTCTCAGTGAGCGACAGCATTCAACTTTCAGAGCTCCGCATCCGTCTACCTGAGTTTTCTGCATCCAGACGCGTTATTGTGGACATCTTCCACTTACGTAAACAGGATTGTGAGTCTGATGTGTTTTGTCACCATAAGCGACTTTTTATAGGCAGCATCAAGTCGGTGCCCGGCACTTCAACACCGTCCTGGAGAGTTTTCAATGTCACGGAGCTGCTCGAGCACTGGTTGAATCAGAGAACCGAGGCACCTGAACAGATCCCAACACCTGACGCCAGAGAGGACACCGGAAGCGGGGAAGACTTACCTGAACCTGGTACAAATACCTGGCAAAGAAAAATCCAGCATCCCACAGCAGAACGAGTTATGATGGTAGTTTTCTACAAAAACAAACTTTCCCACAGTGGCCAGCAGCGTGCCTCCAGCTTGATCAATACAGTGGCACACTCCAAATATGTCGTCCTGAACCGGGCAGCAGACGCAGCTCAAGCTCGTCGCCACAAAAGGAACCGGGTCGAAAGGATGCGCGCTACAGATGATAGAAACGCGACGGGAATAGTATCACCTCTAGAGCAACAACAAGGATCACTCTGTCGTCGAGTTGATATGTGGGTGGATTTTGATCAGATTGGATGGGATGAATGGATCGTGCACCCTAAGCGTTATAATGCTTACCGCTGCGAAGGAGAATGTCCAAGTCCGTTGGATGAGTCTTTCAACCCAACAAACCACGCTTATATGCAGGTGAGATACTTAACAGTAATTCAATGTCAAAATTAAAAAAAAATTGCAATGGGAATAAATGTTTGTTTAACATTTTTTTTAATGTTATAGGCTAGGCTACTTGTTTCGTAACATTCAGATAGGCCTAACATTCAAAGGTTTCTATAATTCACATGATAAAAGCATTTTTCTAAAGATATATAAAAAAAAAAACAGTTTTAGTGTTAAAAGAAAATTCAGAAATAATATTTTCATAACTTAAGCAAAACGTTCTTAGAACATATTTTGTTAGCTAGTAGGCTTATTTGTTGTTTTTGTTTTATTTGTTTTCAGTTTTGTTGCTTTATAAAAAGACATTTGCGTTACAGGACGATGTTCATCATTACTGTATTATTTTAATAATAAAATAGAATGCATAATTTTTGGTCTGCTATATATGCAACATGTAATCTCTTTTTTTTCTTTCTTTCTTTTTTTTTTGTTTGTTAGTGGGCCAACAACGTCTAGAATTAAAGTCTTTAGTAGCGTTTAAATGAGGGATAGTTAGTGGTACTATGTGGTTGCTAAAACGTTGCTTTCTTTTTCCAGAGTTTGTTGAAGCTTTACCATCCGGAGCGTGTTACCTGTCCGTCATGTGTCCCGACGCGCCTCAGCTCGCTCTCCATGCTGTACTATGAAGGCGACGGTGTGGTCATGCGCCACCACGAGGACATGATCGTGGAGGAGTGTGGTTGTCAATGAAGTGTGCTGCTGTGTTGTCATAGAAGTCTGACGATGCACTTTCAGTGGGCTACTCTGATAACACTTACAAGGATTAATAACATTCCGTTCCATTATTCTGAACTAACGTAGGCCTACTTGTTTTTGGAGAATTTCAAATGAGAACCACTGAAATGCTGTGCAAAATATGGGAATATTTAATATTTAAAAGAAATACATTTTAAGGAGTGTATAATTTTACTTTATGTATATAGGCTATGCATATATTTCATTTAAGGAAATGTGATATGTATTGTGATAAAATGTGATGTGAAATGTGTTCATGGTTTGTTTTTATTTTCTTATCAGCAGGCTTGATAATTTTTTATATAAAACACAAAAAAATAATAAAGCAAAAAATGATTTCTTATTTTATTTTGTTGACTTTGTTCTTTGTAGTTTGTATAATCAGCATTTTTAATATATCCCTACCAATTTATTATTTGTATATTGGTTTACTCATTGTTCTTTAAATCTAAAATGTTTTCAAATTTAAAAGAAAGTCCAAAAGCTAGTAAAAACTGACATTTATAATGCTTGATGACATTAGTGGCTATATAGTTAAATTAGTAAAATAATTGTTCACCCAAAAAAGGAAAATTTGCTGAAAAGGTCATCCAAGACGTACATGAATTCGTTTGTTCATCAGAACAGATTTGGAGAATTGTAGCATTACATCTCTTGCTCACCAATGGATCCTCTGCAGTGAATGGGTGCCGTCAGAATGAGAGTCCAAACAGCTGATAAAAACACAATAATCCACAAGTAATCCACACCACTCCAGTCCATAAATTAACTATTTTATGAGGCGAAAAGCTGTCTTTATAAGAAACAAATCCACCATTAAGACATTTTTAACTATGAACTGTTGCTTCCAGTTAAAATATGAGTCCTCTGTCCATAATATTGCTTTCTCCTGTGGAAAAAGTAATTTCATCTGAATCAGGAGAGAAATGTACACAGTAGACACAGGCTGTTATGCATAGTTCTAGACAGTGGGTGGATTTTGATGTGAGACGACAACGTAGACTTTTTCACTGGAGGAAGCGTTATTATGGATTATGGACTGGTATTTTGACCAGAAGTGTCAGTTTATTGTTAATATAATGATGGATTTGTCAGCCTACAGATCCTCTCCACCAGGATGGGAGCTGTGAGAATAAGTGTACTAAATGCTGCTAAGAGGGAAAAGTAAAACAGCGGGTGTTATGTAGAGGTGTCGGGATCATCACATTGTATTTAGATGTCATTATTAGAGTTGGGTGGTCTGCGAGGTTGGTGTGCAATAAAGCTGCCGTTAGGCTTTGTGTCATGGGTAGCCCAGATGTGATCCTGTTAACATGTTTACTATGTCAAGTTGCTTCACTTAAAAGGGCTTCAGGATTATAAAAAAACTGCAACAAAGAGAAAACAAGCATTCAGCTGTTTGGCCTCTCATTCTTGACGGCACCCATTCACTGCAGAGGATCCGCTGGTGAGCAATTAATGCAATGCTACATTTCTTCAAATCTGTTCTGATGAAGAAACAAACTCATCTACATCTTGGATGGCCTGAGGGTGAGTAAAATCTCAGAAGATTTTCATTTTTGGGTGAACTATTCTTTTAACGCAATATATTGCAACTACAACAGAACAGTAAGTAAAAAAAAAAAGGGTGACCACAAAAATTCATTTGTGAGTTTTTATTTCTTTATTAATTCTGTAAATGTATCTTCAGCTGGTGTACAGGGTTGAATATTTCTATATATTTATATAGACATTTAAAATCTTGTCTGATTCAAAGACCTATAGTAGCAATAAAAATAAATACATAAATAAAATGAACTTTAAAGAAGCACAATGCTTCTATATTCCCACAGGCACCCCCCTGAAGTCTTGTTTGCTAAGATGCTATAAGTACATCCATGACATTAAAGTATTCCCAAGTTCCCAAATAGCAGATCATAAATTCCCATTTGCAAGTGCAAAGCATTCTAATTAAATATAATTATATATACGTATTAAAAGATGTATTAAAAACATCTTTTCTGTGCAAGTGTGCATTTTGCATTCCTTTTTCATAAGTAATATGCTATTGCGTTTATATTGATTTCAAATCATTCGGTAGTAAATAGGAGTATAAATATTCTGTCATTTTGCAACAGTTCACATTTTTGCAAGAGGTTGGTTTAAACCATTGCTTAGACATCAAACAATTGCATTGCTAATTTGACCTATCCTTGCTGCCATACTGGAATGGACCGGCCCAAATTCTTTACGCAGCCACTGTGATCTGTGCAGTTCAACTTTTGTTCAGGGAGGGACTCGAGGGAGAACCCATCTCATGCCAGCAGAGTGACTGCATTTATTTTTTTACTAGAAATTCAACCTTAAGTGTTGGAAATCTCAAACCACAGAAATGAGAATACCTGAAACTTGAGAAAAAAAAAACACACACAAGAACCTAGGATATGAATAAAGAGCTTGTTGAATTTTATCCAAGCTCAATAAAAATCTTTTAATAATCCATCTGTAAAATTGATAATTAACAAAACAATAATATAATATAAAATAATAAATTTTAATGGAAGACATGCATTTATTGTTTGTCTTTATTATTAATGTGCATCCTTATATTAAATTATTTAATGAACAACATTAAAAATGTTAAAAGTGATGCTTGAAAATGTAGATATAGTGTTATTCATGTTACTTGAATGTGGTGCACAAATAACCACAAAGCAGATTTAAATAACAATGCTACGGTATAACATAAAATGCTACAATAAGTGGCCTATATTTGGTATTATGCTCTCATGTTGTCAGAATCTGAAATTTATTCCCATACATACGAGAAGCTTGATTTGAGGTTTTTCAGATTATTTTGTGTCATCCTTTAAATTCACTAGATACTCTCAAGATGAAGTCTGTATGTTGTACTCAGATGCTACATAAATTGAGAAGTAAATAACTGATCTAAAGTTAGACTGTTGCATGGAGGCCATGCAGTCAGGGCATCAGTAAAGATGATGGCCTACCAGTGCTGCGGTGATCACTGTTTGCATAATATAATATAATGAAGAGAGGTGCATACAACTACAGCTCTACAACTGGACTGGCTGTTGTTGCTAAAAACCTCTGGAAGAAAGATACGAGTGGTTGAATTGCTGGAAAAGAATAACCTAAGTGCAGATCCAGATAATCCACATTATATTTAGTTTGTGCGTGTGTGTGTGTGTGCATGTATGAAGTCAGCTCTGTTCTGTTGTGGGACAGTGAACAGTCTGATCACAGTGCTCAGTGGCTACGTGTCTTCATCAAGCTTAAGAGAGGCAAAGAATGTGTCTGGAGTGTTCACACCTTTTTGTCAAGCATGTGTGGAGTGCCTAAAAATTATTACACATCTAATCATATCAGTGAAAATATTTGGCATCAAAAATAAGAACCAACACAGATTCCCTAAAAAGAATATATAGTGCACACCATGAATATTAGCATCATCTTTAACAGTGAAAAAAAAATACTGTTAACAAATGTTGTCTGTTATGCTGAAAAGATGAGAAAAAAATCTAACCTTTCAGTAAAGTTAAAATATTAATATTATTATTATTAGTAGTAGAAGTAGTGGTAAATGTTTCACCAATATGTTTTGCAAATTTCACAAACCAAGCAATCTAATTGCCATTAATTCTAATTTTTAAATATATATTTTTTTGTACCAAAGTTATCTAGAGCATTTGGAGCTCATGAGTTATATAAGGCAAAAACATCAAAATATAAGCCTTATTTAGCATGGGAACAAAAACAAAAACTTAAAAGTTTTTAGAGGTGACACAAAGGTAATATGTGGGGAATATGTGGAAATATGACAAATGGATGCACTTGGTCACTAATTCAGATTCCACTGCAAACCTGTAGAGTAAAGCCTAAAGTATACTTCAGTTGTCTATGTGTATACAGTATGCTTGTACTATGCTGATGACAATATTTATGCATAAAAGTATACTTTGGGATTAAGTTACAAATGGATATGGAATATAAGGGATTTAATATTGTGTAAGAGTATAGAAAGGACTAAGGATCCCGAGGAAGACTCTCAAAACTGAACATACTCTGGCCTCAGAAATTCTGACTTTTCTAGGCAAAACGATGTTGATTTTTGGGCTCCCAAAGCTAGTGAGTTTAATGCTATTCAATTTGAATATATAGAACTGGTTTCATTCTCCTATAATGTCTTCTTGACAAGTATAACAAGTGGGCCTGTTTTAGTAATGCGAAGTTATCAATAAAACATTTGGTAACATTTTACAACAAGGTCCTGTTAGTTAACGTTAATAACGCATTAACTAACACTGAATAATTTGTTACAGTATTTATTAATCTTTAATAACATTAATAAAAATCCTGTTCATTGTTCATGTGAGCTCAAATCTGTTAACTATTATGAACAGATAGAACTTTGAAATTATTAAATTGAAATGAACAGATTAACAAATACTTTAGAAGTAGTTTTCATTGTTAGTTCATGTTAACTAATATAGTAAATTATTATTAACAAATGTAACCTTATTGTAAAGTGTTACCAAAAATCCTTGCAACATAATTTTTAGGTTTTTATTAATTAATAATATATGCTGAATTATTACCTACAAAAGAAATCACAAGTTTAATTGTGAATAATTTTAATCTGTTGCCAGCCTTTATCTTCATTTTACGACTAATTTTACTTCAATGAAAGGTTAGACTTTTTAGCTATCATTTATAACAAGAAAAATAAAAATTATTGCTTTTTTGGTTCCAAGGATTCAGAAGAAAGTCTTCCCACTAGTGGTTATTTGGAATAAAGCAAATGCTGAAGGTGGATAATGCAAATGTTAATATAATGCTTACAAGCTCCTCTGTGCATATCGAGTTATTAAGAGGAAGCTCAGGGTTCATATACACAGAGGTATGCAATGTATATAGAACAAAAACAAAAAAGCTTGCTGCAGCGCTGCAAATGTGTACATACAGAGCCCCACAGTGATTTTAAAATATGTCCAAAGTACTGTATCCCACTGAAAACATTTAAACTGCACAAATTGTAACCCTTGAGCCTAGTATATCTCAGGCAACACAGGACTTCACAGCTCATTTGCTACACAATTATACCTTTACAATACACAAGACACGTACTATTGGACTGAACAAGAATTCAGGAGCAAGTATTGAGACAGCAGCATAATCATCGCATAGGTTGTTGTTTTTTTTTTTTTGGCTGTGGAAAAGAACACACGCACACGGAGAGTACATTCACATCATATCTGAGTGCATATTATGTATAATACCAGTACAAGAGGGTCAGACTCCTCCTGGTGGGAAACCTTTTCGGTAGTAGTGTGTTCTGGACTCGCTTGGAAGACTAAATTTCAGGAAACTCTTGCTGGATTCGACTAAAACTAGCTTTCGTGTCCCATGTGCCCCCATACCATGATGTTAAGTGTATGCATCCAGTTGGCCAATGTCCTTCCCCCCCACCATTTTACAGCCCTTGCAGTGCGACAGTATTTTCTCACCTCATAATTGCTTGCAGTCAGTGCTGTATGTAAAGGCAGGCCATGCGACAGCACTTTCACATGCTGATATTGAGATTACAGGAAGCACTTCTCAAATGCTTGCTTTTTTTCATTGTTTGGTTTCATTTTATAAGAAATCATGCCTCTAGCCGCTAGTGTTTGTTTTGCTTGTTACAAAAAGTCCGAAAATCTCTTTTCGTAGTTGATATCCATTGCCTATCGCCAGTGCTCTAGTTCAGTTTTCTTCTTTATTTGACGCCCATCATGTGTCAGTGAAGGATGGTTTGGGTGTAGGTGTCAAGTCCTAGGTTGGAAAAATAGAAAGGAAGGTTACAATGAATCTGCGATCTTACAAGAATCATGACATTCAGACCAAAATAGGAGCTTGACATGGTCTATGTTTTGCAGCATGGTGGTCCAAGTTGGTCTACCAGCTCTTACCAGCATGATTTACCAGGTCAAAACCAGATCTACTATAGCTGGTAGTTCAACCCTTTTATATAAGAAAAAATACAGCATGCTTTTATACATGTCTGAATGACACCAAATACCAGTTAACAAAACTTGAAGAAATGTGTACAGGATCTTTGGAAATCTACAATAGGATAAAATTCCCAATAAGAGACAATATCTCAGCAGAACATCAAAATTATTCTTTACAAAGTTAGGAAAAATGTGTGCTTTTAGTACTCTAAAGGTCATTACACATTGCATTTTCGTCCAAAATTTTCGCACGTTAAAAAATAAATACAACCTCATGTTGTGTCAATCACATTTGCACACTGCCTCCGAAACTTTCGTCCGTCAAAAAAAAATTCAGATCAGGTTCGATTTTCTGCGTTTTCGCATCTGTAGCATGCATTTTGATAGGAAAGGATGGGGAACACGAAAAAAACGGAAAAACGTACGTGAAAATTTTGGACTCAGTGTGCAATGACCTTTACACTGACCTTTACAAAAATCAAAAGTTGAGAAAACTTAAAAATTTAAGGCAACCAGCTTCAGCAGATTTTTGTTGAATTAACTGAAAATAACAGTTTGAGAAAACTCAAATATCTGCTGATGATTCATGGCATCTCTGCAGGTTCTTACTAGAAACAGGTTCTTTAGATAATTAAAATATTCTTCACACTAAGAAAGAAACTAGTTCTTTTAACTATTCACTGACAGGTTCTTTGAGGAACCAGAAATTCTTTAATGGCATTGCTGTGAAAACCCATTTTGGAACCTTTATTTTCAAGACATTATTCCAAAAACCAATATAATTTCCATAAACATTGCACAACATCCAACAAGAATCCAAATTTCTGCAATTTCAATTCTAGTATGATTCATAGAGGATTTTTATCAGATCCCATTAGGATTCCAAAGTATGAGAGGACGGGAATAGGATCCTGTATACATTCCTTTATAGTTTTTTTTTTTTTTTTTGACCATAGGTAAAATACATAATCAAGAGTTATTCTGTAGCTAAAAGGGAAGGAGGGCAGACAAATGCTAACTGGACACTTTCATATATTAGTTTGAAATGGATAAGATGTCAGAGGAGTTTAGGAGTTAATGCAGTGAGGTGATAAGTGGTTTTTTAATAAAGTACAACACTTAATAGCATAACTAAGGGGACACTTTATACAAAATTAGTAGATGTATCTCTATGCCTAAATAGTTAATTTTTATTTTAAAACCCAACTTTTACCATAGCCTTGCTCAGTCAGCTGATTTAGGCCCCCATTGCTTTCATTGTCCAATAAACTATCAGAGACATTGTTCCAATCAAACGCACTTACTAGCTGTAAATAAACAAGTTATCAGTATATTTCTGGAACAGAACTTCTTATATTATTTAAAATTCCTTATACATCTACAAAGTTGGATTTGATGCCCTCAATACTGCTGGATAATTAAATACTATGTTTTTAGTTTTCTATATTTTGAGTCATCTTATAAGACAAACAACCTTAAACTAAAATACCCAGTTCATTCTCAGGAACGGTGCATTATGTCCCCATGAATTACTATTATTAACAAGACCGAATGTAGTCAAATAATTTATTAAAATTGTTTAAAATATTCTTTTATATCGGCGTATTAGTCAATTTATTAGTCAAATTCATCAAACCTTGCAACCTACCAAAATTCTTCAATTCTTCATTTAGTGAAATTATAATATTTTATATAAATAATTATAATAACTGATACTAAAAGAATTCTAAAGTATATCTTTATCTGATTAGAAGTTTATGGATTCCCGATTTTAATGTACTACCATTCAAATTTGTTGTTTTTTTAAATTCAGCAATTATGTAATAATTTGATCAAGAGTGACATTTATAATGTTACAAAAGACATGCAAATAATTGCTGTAAAAAAAGTATCATAGCTTCCACAAAAATATGAAGCTGAACAACTGTTTTCAACATTGATGATCAGAAATGTTTCTTGAGCAGCAAATCAGCATATTAGAATGATTTCTGAAGCATCATGTGACACTGAAGGCTGGAGTAATGATTCTGAAAATTCAGCTTAAACATCACAGGAATAAATTACATTTTAAAATATATTCAAATAGAAAAAAAAAATACATTTAATATTTTAAATTTTAGTATGTGTTCATCAATCAAATGCAGCCTTGGTGAGCTTAAGAGGCTTTCAAAAACATTAAAAATCTTTAAAACCTCAAACATTTCAACAGTGTAGTACTTTAGGATTAGACTTAGTAATGATAAATAACTATTTGTACTTAGAAAGGCTCAAACTGCATATTTAGGATTAAGGGTAATAGTTTAAGAATCCCATATTAGTTGATCACTATTGTACTTAAGGCCTGAGCTGGAAAAATATGTTTTCTTGAAATTTGATTGAATCCTGTTGGTTAGCAGGATTACATTAGCACAAAGTGCAGCAATGTCCTGTACCTGCAGGGAGGAGTGAGTCAGACTCACTGCTTTACTCTCCGCAGACTCGCACATTTGACTATTTGAGCACCTCCCCTCTTCACATCCACAACATCCGGCTACGGCGGAGAGCAGGTGAGGCGGGAGAGGAGAGGAGCAGTGGAGAGCGGCATCCAGGGGAGGACAGAGAAATGAAGGGACGGGAGTGTGAATGAGTAGAAACAAGGAGTAATGGAACAGATGGAGAGCGCAAAGTGAAACAATTAGGTGATGTGTTAATGGAAAAGAGATCAAGTTCAATAAGTAGAACGTGCAATAACACACAAAACAAGAAGATAGCATGGAGAAGATAACGGAAGAGAAACACGGTTCAGGGGAAAACAAATAGGAGAGGATAAAGAGAACAGGAGAGGGAGAGAAAAGCAAATTGCATCAGAAAAGGCCAACACAGAAGGACAGGCACAGTCTGGGCAAAGTGAAGTTTAATTCAAGTCGAGCGTATACAGGGAAACTTGACATCAACCATAGAGAAACGAATGATAATGAACATCAAATGAAGTTATCAGTGAGGGTTAACTGGGATGCCCATAAAGAGGAATCACATATGAACCAACCTGGTGATGTAATTTCCTCTACAAGATCTACAAGACACAAGATATACAGTGCATAGTGCTTACTACACTGTAAAAAGTGGTAACCTGCAATATTTACCTTATAAAGATATATTTCTGCCTGCTTTAAAAATACTTTTGCTGGTATAAATGTATATACGTTGCTTTAGTGATGTTACACAATATATCTGACTTGAATAAAACTAGTTATTTGTAGGTTACCATTTTTTTCAGTGTATTTTAAAAATAATATGTGAAACAATATGCAGTATGCTATAAACAGTAGCATGCAACACAGGTAAATTTAATTTAAATAAATTAATTCAGCAAAATGTTTCATCACTTGTCAGTCAGATTAAATAAGGAGTAATGAAAAAGATGTTAAATGTGGGTTGATGATTTTGGAAATTAATACTTCTGTATACCACAAATTTGGGCAGATGTAATAGGTCAGTAGATGTTTGCATAATGTACTGCAGAAATAGTAGTAGGAGTAGAGTAGCATGGTAGAATATAGCATATTATATTTAGCCCCCCCCCAAAAAAAAGATACCACACTGAGCATCATTAATCCTGGTTCTGACTGATTCCTCTTTTTGGGATGGAAAGAAATTCAGGAAATGAAAAAAGTGCCCAAAAGAAAGAATAATGATGCACTGGGGTGAAATTAAGCACTATAATCCAATAATATGATGACCAGTTCTTCATGACTAATTCAAATCTGACTGAAGTGACCTAAAGTAATACCATCGCTTTTTTATATTAATAATATAAAGGACAATTATGATAAATAAGTCTAAAAATTCTAATATTAAAGGACGATTTTTGATTAAGTTTCTAAAGTTTAAAGTGTATCTATACAGGCTTACTAGCTTCTCACATCATCCAGAGCATATTTTGTCCTCCCAACACTTTCAGGACCTTGGAACATGCTATTTTTTTCCATTCAGATGTCCTTTTCCTCAATAAGCTGAAGAACTCTTGTTGCATTTCTTAAAGGTGAAGTGTTTAATTTCCTTTAAAGGATTCATGGAGCATTCTTGCAGATACATTATCTCCAGGCTGCATTTATAGGCTGCATCTTCTATAAGATCTACAATGCAAAAACAAAACAAAAAACAAAAAGAAAAAAGACAAAACTTTGGAGTTTCCTGGTCTAAGCCTTCAAGCATCTATCAGTTTGCTTATTCTCCTTCAAACCACACTCTGTCAGCCCAGCGAACTCAAAAGCCCACCTTGCTGTCACGGCCCAGGACGGCATAGCTCATGAACTGTTCTCCATCAACGTCTGCCTCACTGATATCCTGCGGCAGCCCTTCTATGATGAGCTCCTGTCCCCCTTCCTCCACTTTTCCTCTCCGGACCACCTTCCTCACAATCTATGTCACGGATGGGTGAGATCATTGAGAATCGGTGGATGAGCAGAAGGTGCATGAAAAGGAATGAAGGAGAGGAAATGAAGAGATGGGAAACAGTATAAGAAACATGCAAAAGTAATGTCTTAGGATGTTTGACAGAAAGGAAACATGTTCTTTAAAGTTGCACTTAAGGTAAAATTGTGCAAACCATCTATTTTAAGTCCGGACATGCTAAAGCTCTCAAGATCATCTCAACATAACAGTGCATTTCTTTGTCAATTATCATTAAATAACTCTTTGAAATAACTGTTTGAAAATGTAGTGAGCTGCCTTGCTGTCTACTATCTTCGCAGAAGCTGTCCTAACCCTATATGTGACACATTTAGAGTGCTTTACATAGACAGTATCTCTTTTACTCAACATACATACATACACACATATACATGTACATATATACATACATACATATGTACATATTTCGCCTTGCGAAAGTATTCATACCCCTTCATTTGTTTCACGTTTTGTTATGTTGCAGCCTTATGTTAAACTGCTTTAAATTACTTTTTTCCCCACATCAATCTACACTCTATACACCATAATGACAAAGCAAAAACAGAACTGTCACAACTTTGTAAATTTATTAAAAATAAAAAACTGAAATAAGTACATTGCATAAATATTCAAACCATTAACTCATTATTTAGCTGAAGCACCTTAACAAATCTTTTTGGATATGATGAGACAAGCTTTGCACATCAGCATTTGGCAATTATCTGTCATTCTTCTCCTCGTCTCTTCACCTCTCAAGCTCTGTCAGGTTGGATGGGGCAGACGCACATTTTCAGGTTTCTCCAGAAATATTTGATTGGGTTCAATCCCAGGCTGTGGCTGGGCCACACAAAGACATTCACAGAGTTGTCTATAAGCCACTCTTGCTGTGTTTAGGTTCATTGTCCTTTTGGAAGGTTCTGAATGCTCTGGACTAGGTTTTCATTAAGGCTCTCTCAATATTTGGTGCATTGAGCTTTTCTTCTACTCTGACGAGTCCCTCATTCCCTGCCGCTGAATAACAGCCCCACAGCATGAGGCTGCTACCAGCACACTTTACTTTTTGGATGGTAATCTGCAGGTGATGAGAAGTGCCAGGTTACCTTCAAGCATTATGCTTGGAATTGAGGTTCATCAAACCAGAGAATCTTGTTTCTCACAGTCTGAGGGCCCTTTAGGTGATTTTTTTTTTTTGCAAATTCCAAGTGTGTTTTCATGTGTCTTCACCGAGGAGAGGATTGCATCTGGCCACACCAGCATAAAGCCCAGATCAGTGGAGTGTTGCAGTGATGTTTGTCCTTCTGTAGGTTTCTGCCATCTGCATATATGATTATGAAGCTCAACTAGAGTGACCATCAGCTTCTTGGTCACCAGTCCAGACAAGGCCCTTCTCCATCAGTTGCTCAGTTTGGCCAGGAGGCCAGCTCTAGGAAGAGTTCTAGTTGTTTCAAATGTCTTCCATTATGGATAATGAAGGCTACATGATTCTGTGAACCTTCAATGAAGCAGAATTTTTTCTGAACTCTTCCCCAGATGTGTTTGATGCAAACCTGTTTCTGAGCTCTACAGGCAGTTCTTTTGACCTCAGGGCTTGGTTTTTGCTCTGATATGCATTTTCAGCTGTTAGACCCTTTATTAAGATGTGTAAGCCATTCCAAATCATACCCATTTAATTGAATTTGCCACGGGTTAACTTTACTTGAAGTGCAGTAATATCTACAAGCAATATGAATGCTCCTGAGCTAAATTTCAGCTGTCCCAGATAAGGGTTTGAATACTTATGCAATGGAATCATTTAAGTTTTTTATTTTTAATAAATTTGGAAAGATGTTAAGAACCTGTTTTTTGCTTTGCCATTATGGTGTATGGAGTATAGAATGGTATGGGGAAAAAAGTAATTTAAAGCAATTTAACATGAGGCAGTAACATAACAAAACATGAAAAAAATGAATGGGTATGAATACTTTCGCAAGGCACTGTATATATATAATGTATATATACAGTGCCGTGAAAAGGTTTTTGCCCCCTTCCAGTTTTTTTATTTTATTTTTTGCATATTTTCACACTTAAAAGATTCAAATCAAACAAATTTTAATATTACACAAAGATAACCCGAGTAAATACAACGCAGTTTTGAAATAATGATTTCATTTATTAAGCTAAAAAAGCTGTCCAAACCTGCCTGGCCCTACGTGAAAAAGTAATTGTTTTGGATTATTGCCCTGCTGCATAACCCAATTACGCTTGAGCTTGAGTTCACAAACTGACATTCTCCTTCAGGATTTTCTGATAGAGTGCAGAATTCATGGTTCCATCAATCATGGCAAGTCGTCCAGGTCCTGAAGCTGACCATCACACTACCACCACCATGTTTGACTGTTGGTATGATGTTCTTTTTCTGAAATCCTGTGTTGGCTTTATGCCAGATGTAATGGGACACACACCTTCCAAAACGTTCAACTTTTGTCTCATCAGTACACAGAATACTTGCCCAAAAGTCTTGGGGATATTCAAGATATATTTTGGCAAATGTGAGATGAGCCTTTGTGTTCTTTTTGGTCAGCAATGGATTTTGCCTTGGAACTCCCCCATGGATGCCATATTTGCCCAGTCTCTTTCTTATTGTTGAATCATGAATCATGGGTTCTTTTATGACCTCCTGGATGAGTTGTCGTTGCGCTCTTGGAGTAATTTTGGTAGGCCAGCCACTCCTGGGAAGGTTCACCACTGTTACGAGTTTTCTCCATTTGTGGATAATGGCTCTGACCATGTTGTTTCGCTGGAGTCCCAAAGCCTTAGAAATGGCTTTATAACACTTTCCAGACTGATACATGTCAACTATTTTGTTTCTCATCTGTTCTTGAATTTCTTTAGATCGGGGCATGATGTGCTGTTCTTTAAGCATGCTTTACTTTGTCAGACAGGTTCTATTTAAGTGATTTCTTGATTCAACAGGTCTGGCAGTAATCAGGCTTGGGTTTGGCTAGTGAAATTTAACTCAGCTTTCTAAAATAATGTGGTTAAGCACAGTTCTTTCATGATTTAACAGGAGGGGGCAATTAATGTTTCACGTAGGGCCAGGTAGGTTTGGACAGTTTTTTTCCCTTAATAAATGAAAGCATCATTTAAAAACAGCATTTTGTATTTACTTGAATTATCGTTGTGTAATATTAAAATTAGTTTGATGATCTGAATCTTTTAAGTGTGACAAATAAGCAAAAAATAAAAAAACAGGAAGGGGGCAAAACCTTTTCACGGCACTGTGTGTGTGTATATATATATATATATATATATATATATACACACATATACACACACTGTATATATGTGCCCAACCTTAGAATCTTAAAGGCCTAAATATTTTTGAGTGTACCCTAATAAGCATAAAAGTACATAGTAGACACAATTATTGGGTATAATAAGCAATTTAACTTTTTTTTTTTTATTTGTAAAGTTCACTACTCAAAGAAATATAAGAACATAGACCCCTTTCTCTTTTTTAGGGTTATTAGAAGCAAAAGTCATCATAGTTGGGTAAGAAGTTTAAATGGAAATGCTGAATGGAAATGACAACTAACTACCCAACTAATTACCTAACTAAATATCCATGATAGGTACGGTGGTCAGAAGAAAGAAAGATGTCACATTTACAGTCGTTGTATTAGAAACAGTGAAGTAGCATCCTTAACTAGTTTTCTAAAATTTAAAGGGCCTGTTTGCTGAATTAAAATCTCAACAACTTAATTGCTCATTCTCGCACTCGTGCACACATAACATACGAGAGACTGAACGTGAATCAGTGCCCTCCCTGATATACTAATGGCAAAGCTCTTTTTCGTTCTTTGCTTAGAATTTAAGAGAAGTTGGAAATATTTTTGCAGTGATGCTGTTAATGAACATTCAGACTGAGATACAGCATTTCATAGACAACCTAGGAAGTTGGGTAAGGTCTTGTTTTTAAAATTTGCTACAAGATGTTCACCAAAAAAAAAAAAAAAAAAAAGTGATTAATACATGTATTTATGTACAGGTCTTACAGGTTTGGAACGATATGACGGTGAGTAATTTATGACAGTATTTTCATTTTTGAGTGAACTATCCCTTTTAATAACTGCAAACAGTCTGTGAAAAGGGTCAATTCCTAGTTTCTTTCTGTGCCATCTTGGGTGGACTTCTTTCACATTTTTACATTTGTCATAATGTATTCTGGGATTGTCTTCTCCGAGAACGATACATGAGATGCTTCCTTAGAATTTGGTCTAAATGAGGTAGCCTACTTTTTGGCACAGCTGCTACCTCAGTTGAAATGCTGTCTACGTGGGCAGCTCATTAGGCTTTGAAACAGAGCAACAAACCCAACCATGTTCATTTGTACAACTTAACAAAATGATTGTTGAGATGCATTTGAAATGGATTTGGAATGGTAAATGAAAAAAGCAGGATGAGACTGCTGACCTTTTTGGTGACGATGTTGCCATGCTCATCTGTAAATTGCTCCTCGCTCACTTGCTCTCCTGGAAGATCCTCTGCCTCATCACCCTGGGTGAGATATGACAACAGCAACTTAAAAAAGCGACATGGTCTATTGTGTGCTTCATGCACTCTTCGATTTGATATGCTCGCAATCGTCCTGTCTATAGGCAATAAAGGTGATGATCCGCGATCATGCAAAACTAAGACTTTGATGCAGAGGCTTATGTATCTATCAAGAGTAGGATACATCTCTGTTTACCAGTGTTTCCAGCTGGTATTGTGAATTTGTGATGCAAGGTGATAGAAATGCCACAATTTAATGATTAAATGCAGAAAACAATAAAAATGTGAAAAATTATTTAAAATTAGTCATTAAGTTTTACATTCATTATATTTACTAGGACAATGTATTTTACCTTTGTTATTGTATTTAAGTACATTTTTCATGTATCTGGAATATACAGAATATTTTTATTTTTACTTTACTACATTCCAAAGCATAACATTGTACTTTTTACTCCCTTATTTCATTAAAAAAAATATTGTTCGTTCCTTATGTCAAACTGAAGAAACAGACAATTCATGATATCCAATTCATGAATGAACTGATTCTTTTCAGTGAACCCATTGAACAGGTTCGCAAATCGCCATGAATGATCCATTTTGTAAAACTGATCTGATTGCAGCTGTTGATATAAATCAATAACATTCTTCCTAAACTGTTAACATATTTTGCCCCATGTTATATCTGTTTTTTATTGTCACTACACATTTTGTTTTTCTTCATTTTAAAATAGTATATGGTATATTTTATTCATATTCACTTGAATTATCAATAACTTAATTAGATATTATAATATATTGAAGTTTAATATTTTGACAATATATGTTTTGGTAATAAAATGTATTTATTTATTGCAAATTTGCAGATCAATATGTGTCTTCTTCCACTAATCTTCCTTATTAAAATTAAATAAATATATAAAATAATTAAACAAACATTGTTCCTCAATCAGTATTTTTTACTTTTAATTCTTAAGTACATGTAAAATCGAGTACTTTTGTATTTTTACTAAGGTTAAATAAAGGAGAACTTATATATTTTGTCAGGGTAACTGTACTTTTACACAAGTACTTGATTTATGTACTTTGTCCACCACTGAAATTATCTAAATTGACATGAGTAATACATTTTTATTTTTATTTTTATCTTTTGACATATAAGAGGCTATTGCATTTTAAAAACAAACGTTTCCGACCTTTATAGACAGGTTTTACAGGAAACAATACTCCACAATATATGATTATATTTTTGTGCCAAAAACTACCAAAATTACAAGTGAACCTCAAGAAACATTTAAAAAGCATGTCGTGACCCCTTTAAAAGTGTGTCCTTCAGGATGCCAGCAAACATGAAAGGTTAGCAATCTCTTAGATATTGTATGAAACCAACCTATTAAACAGTTAATATAAAAAAGCATAAGAATGTGTATGAGGAATGCAGGAATGCAACATGTGTCAATGACTAGACTAACCTTAAATACAGAGCTTGTAACATCCAGTGCTTAGTACCATATGGCTGCTTTAATATTCATCCTAATGTTCTATAAAAACAATTTCACTCACACCGAACCAACTATAGCTGTTCACTGTTCACTACTGTTCTTACAGGCCACTGGCATGTCATGCTTGTTTGCAGGAGTGCACTCAAACGAGGTCAAATGAAACTGAAACCAACCGCCCAAGTATCACTGTAATCCCCTAGATTTACAACCTACTACAGCTGAGGTCTCTGCTATTTCTCTTTTATGGCACTGTCTTTAAGAAATATCCCAGATTATATATCAACAACAATCGTCGGTACCTTCAGTATAACTCTGCGGCGCACAACTCGAGTGGTGACGTTTTCCTCTTCATCAGCCACACCTTCATTCTCACCCAACTCACGATCCAGCTGAGTGTGAATGTAGGCCAGCACTGATCGGACAGAGTTGCTGGCGATATGCAAGACGTTTTGGCAGCTGATGACCATGAAGGCCAACAGCACGAAGCTGAACAGCAGCTCAGTCACCAGTGCCCACATAGTGTGGCGGTCGCTCTCTCACAAGCACTCAGAAACACGCTCCAACAGCGAGGTGAGGTCCAGAGATTTGGGGAAGGATGTTAGCTTCCCCTAGTTTCCGTCTTCCACTCTATCCACAGCTTTCATTTAAAGAAAGCAGGCAATTCTTAATCTGAGCCTATTCCTTCCTCTGTCATTTCCACATTCAGCTGTGTTGGGAATGTGGTTGGCTTTAGCTTCCTTTTTTGACTGCACTCTCTCTCTCGCCCTCTCTCTCTCAACCTTCCAAAAACATCTCCCTTCTGTCTAGTGTCTGAATGCACATGTGATCTGTATGCTTTAAATACCCACAATGTGAGGACAACTCTCTTGTTGTGGCTCTTACTTTGTGAGTGAACGAACAGCTGCTAACATTTCAACTACAGCATTTTCACACCAGGTGCCTCCTTTGGTTTACATGTGGTATTACACAGTTAAACTAAGCAGACATTTACATCAACTACAGACACAATAGAACCTTTCGTTACAATGCTTATGTCTGATTACTTTCAAGTTTCATGTTAATTATTAAAAACAAAGACCTTTTTTCCTCAGATGGGCACTACTGTTCAAAAGTTTGGGGACAGTAAGATTTTTTAATGTTTTTGAAAGAGTTCTCTTATGACTGGATTTTTGATGAAAAGTACAGTAAAAACAGTAATATTGTTGAAAACAGTTGTTCATATTTTTTTTGGAAACTGTGATCCATTTTGTCAGGATTTTTTGATTGATAGAAAGTACAAAAGAACAGCATTTATTTAAAATAGAAGTCTTTTGTAGCATTATAAATGTCTTTACTGTCACTTTTAATCAAGTTAATGTGTCGGTGCTGAATAAAAGTATTATTCAGCAAAGACATTAAAATGAAAAAGTTACTGACTCCAAAATATTGAACAGTAGTGTACATTGTAAGTGCATTTCTGGCATTTCTGGCAACGCATTTTTTAATTCTTTGGTATCCAGCTACGTGCAGTTCCAGTAACTTGACTTTAACTCAGAATACTCCTTATAAACTTTTCACCTCCCCTCATAAAATGTTTTGCGTTTTTCATGCAAAATGATTAAAAGTCAGTTATTTTCCTTTATCATTTAAACATAATTTTCACAGCTAAAAAAGCACACTGTGTATCTTTGAGAAACCATTGTAGTTTATGACCTTACTGTCCATGCTTTCCAAATCCATATATAACATTCCTCCCCCCACTAGCCAGTGCAGCAGGAGCAGCCCTTTGGATGACAGAAGGAGACAAGATCTATATTTAGAAACCAATGGGTTGTGTCCTTCTAGGGGCTGGCTGTACTGTATGTGTGTGTGTGTGTGTGTATATATGTATGTATGTATGTACACATGGTATTCCCTATGTTATGTCCTCACAAGGATCATAATACTAGTCATTTTTGACTTTGTGTGGACATTTTTTTTGGTCCCCACAAGGAAACACCAAGCTTATAAATCATACAGAATGAAGTTTTTTGAAAATCTAAAACAGCAGAAAGTTTTGTGTGAGGGGTAGGTTTAGGGTAAGTAAATACAGTCTGTACAGTGTGAAAACCATTATACCTGAGGGATGTCCCTATAAAACATGAAAACCTGTGTGTGTGTGTGTGTGTGTGCGCACACGCATTGCACCACAAGTAAGTACAAACAATTGTGTACTTGAGTTTCTATCTGCCTTAGGGGAATAAATATTTTTCAAAGCTAATTATCCATGTCCACTTATCATAAGCGACTTTGGGCTTGTTTTAATAGAGTCCCTTGTAATATGGTCTGTCACAGATGGCATTTTGGGCTTGCTGGTGCTTGGTCTTAACGTCATTATTCATTGTTTTAATTTGTTTTACCATTTCCTTTCACTCCTCACCCATTTCTTCCCCTAGCCCAATGACGCATACATTCACATTGTTTTTCAAATCTAGTCACAGAATATTAAAATGACTGAAGGCTAGTAAGTAATTCTCCTGAAGTACACTATACAATATTTTTTAATAGTAAACAACAAACCAAATCACACAAACAAAGCCTGCTGTCTTCACTACAAAGGTGTAAAACAGTATGATTCGGAAAGGTGCAAATGTTGGTTAGCATACCACATAATGCCACTACAGATTACTTGTAGGTTTGAAAATGCTTTTTTAACAAGTTTGCAATAAAAGCAGTTTTTTTATGGGGAGATACCAACCTCCATGGCTATCCCACTGGAGAAAGTCTGCCTAACATCTGCCTTGATAACCAGTCTCATTATAACCTTGAGGTCATTGAATTGCTGTCAGAGTTGTATGACAGTCAGTGTCATAGAATACCAAAGAAATTTATAAGAAGTGCCATAACCCAATCCTACCTGTGGCAGAATTATTTGTGACTTCAAGTCAACTTCATCCATCATATCATTGCAGGTCAAGGCAAAAACAAATAACCAATACATGACAAAAAATATCCATGATATGTGAAAACACAAATTAAATCAGATAAAATGAATCTGAATCCCAACTCTTACCTGTCCTCTTAGACGCATGTCCTCCCAACCCCGAATGTTAGCTGTTCTGTGCGGGAAGCCTAGTCCTTTCTCAAAAGGTTGAGTTCCCTGATAATGCCCATGGATGATCTCAGAATGCCCTATGTCCCGCACCGGTTCAATTAGGGCTTCCTGGGCTAGGCAAGACTGCTTAGAATCACAGTCCACTGTGGCTCGTACTGATGACATCATAGACTCCATTGCCTGTCTAGGAAGAGAGCACTGTAGAGATCCAACTCTGTTCTGGGTTTGTTCTGGGGCCGAGTGCCAACCAGGAGCCCCCTGATCCTGTAGATAAGATAGGAAGGACCCACCACTTAACCTGAGAAATGAGACAGAAAATTAGAAAGAGAGGTAATAACAATGTAGTTGGCAGTAATCACTATGAGTGGAAGTAACCTTACTCTGTTCCAAAGAACCACAGACAGTCAGTGAAAAGAAGTTATTAAACACAGGCCATGCAATTCATCATTCACATAAAGTCTATATGAAAACGTTTGATGAGTGCAGTTGTCTTTCCTGTGTTGATGTATTTCCTATTGCAAGGGTGTTCAATCCTGCTCGTGGGGGGCCACTAACAGAGTTTAGCTCCAGACTGCTCCAAAACACCTACCTGGAAGTTTCTAGTAATCCTGGAGCCCTTGATTAACAGGTTTAGGTGTGTATAATTAGGGTTGAAGCAAAACTATGGTCATCTAAACCTGTTTCTGGAAGGCCTCTGACCTGCAGAGTTTAGGTCCAATTCTAATTAAACAGCTAATCAAGATCTTCAGACTCAGTAGAACAGTGGTTTTCAATCCTGGTTCTGGGGACCCGCTGCTCTGCACATTTTGTATGTCTTCATTATTTAACACTGATTCAGATCACCAGCTCATTAGGTGAAAGCTCCATGAAATCAGCTGAGAGTGTCAGATAAGAGAATCATACAAAATGTGCAGAGCAGTGGGTCCCCAGGACTAGGATTAAAAACCAGTGCACTAGAAACTTCCAGGCAAGAGTATTGTGGCTGGTTGGAGATAACTCTGTAGGACAGTGGCCCTCCAGGAGCAGGATTACACACCCCTGTCCTGTTGCAATAGAAAGTTGAGATGTGATGTATCAATGGGCTCATTCTTTTTCATTATATATCCAAAAGCCTTTTGTTTAACCAAAAGCAGAAAACCCCACTTGATGGTTTGTACCTTAAGCCCGAGATACACTGCACGATTTTCGGCTGTCACAGACGAAAGATTGGCATCGTGAAACTATCGTGGCCAATCAGATTTCGCTGCGATTGTTTCACGATGCCAGTATTTCATCTGCGACAGCTGTAAATCGTGCAGTGTGTTTCGGGCTTTAGACCAGGGGTTTTCAAACCTGTCCTGGAGGACCCCCAGCCCTGCACATTTTGTATGTCTCCCTCATTTAACACACCTGATTCCACTCATCAGCTCGTTAGTAGAGACTGCAAGAACTAAATTAGGTGTGTCTGATTAGGGAGACATACAAAATGCGCAGGGCTGGGGGTCCTCCAGGACAGGTTTGAAAACCACTGCCTTAGACAAACACAGTGAGTGGCACTTACATTTTCAGTCATTTCATTTGCAACCAGTTTAAATTTGGATACAGATGAGTATAGCCAACCGAAGACAAACCACAGAACTACAAGCTATTGCTAGTAAAAGGCAATTGGTTTAGAAGCAGTGTCCAATCTTGCTCCTGCAGGGCCAACTTCCAGCAGAGTTCCAGCCCCAATTAAACACCTGAACTAGCTCATCAAACTCTTCAGGATCACTATAAACATCCAGGCAGGTTTGTTAGAACTAAATTCTGCAGGAATGTTCCTTCCAGGAGCAGGATTAGACACTCCTGGTATAGACCTAAAAACTTTCAAAACTATTTTATTGAGTTTTTGGCTACTGAAAAACTTTTGGAAAGATGTTTTGTCAGTTTAACAACTGGCATGTTGTTAAATAACAAAACAATTTATTTAACAATCTGTACTTCTATCCCTCACTGCTTGGTTTTCATTCCTGTCAAAAATTAAATATAACACTACCCTGAACAAAGTCTATTTATAATTTAGGATGAGGGGCTGTTCTCATTCTAGAGGCTGAAACTTTTTATAGTGGGAGATCATTAGTCATTAATATTTTCAGTCCATTTTCCCAGAAGAGAAAGATGAAACTCTGTGGCACTATTAAAACATTGCACTGTTTGTTTGAGCGTCTCGACCAGCCCGAAACAACAATGGGTCTGGGACTGAACTATCATGGTGTGGAGAGAATTTAGAAAAC
Organism: Tor tambroides; assembly: GCA_021397915.2. Taxonomy (NCBI): domain Eukaryota; kingdom Metazoa; phylum Chordata; class Actinopteri; order Cypriniformes; family Cyprinidae; genus Tor; species Tor tambroides. Next base: position 44,598 of record JAFVLL020035399.1, read on the forward strand.
TTGTTTCGCAACAGTGCAGTTTTTTGCAATTCCATTTGGTGACGCTAGTAGCATGTAAATAAGACATGTAAGGATGACACATATTCCTGGTGGGCTCCCTAAAAAACAGTGGCAAGAGTCTTTAAAATCAAGAGTTGAGAATGATTACCTGATGATACTTCCTGAGGAATATATAGCAGAATCCCTACTGGTCAACAAAGTAATTTAGAGTCTAATGGACAACTCACCTGTCATCACCAGGATCTGCCCGTCTTCTTAGCACAGGTGATTCACTCATTCGAGCATAAATTCGCTGTTGCCCTGAAATGAGAGATATGCTATCTTCTACGTTTGTGCCGTCACCTCCTCCTTCTCCCAAACCTCCACTGGAATCGTCTTTAATGTTGTTGACTTCTTGACCTACAGCACCTTCTAACCTCTCCGACCCCTGACCTCTGTCCAGAGCATTGATGTTGACCCCTTCGCTCAGACACAGCATCCCAGCAGCACTGTAATCTGAATCCGCCCCAATGGATTGATCCTCAAGTAGCTCGATGGAACCACTTAACCCTCCCTGAGCAGCAAGTCCCACTGGTCCGTTTGCACCGGGAGTCCCGCTCCTCGAGTGGCCCAGGCTCCTGTTCAGTAGCGCCTCGGAGTCATCAGCATTGCTGCACTCCAGTGAGGAGTCCTCTACGGCCACAATGGAAGGACTATTGCCTGAGGGCCAAACCTGTACCTCAGACATCTCCATGAGTGTGTCCTCTTCAGTGGTAGCGATGGGTGCACACTCCATGCTTGACACTTCCTGCCAGTAGGGCTCATTGCCCAGTGGCGAAGGTAGACTGTACTGCATAGAGGCCGGTGAGACTAGTTCTTCCTGTACCACCAACCCGTAACCTGGAGCGACACAGAGAGAGGCACACTGATACAGGCCCCCCACTGCGCCCCCCAATCAGCCCCCCACACAAGTGAACCCAGGAGGGATGTGCTCCAGACCAGGGGGTTAGGGAAGGGACATTGGAGAGCAAGCTGCAAGATTGGAGATGGCTAAAGCTGCTGTAAGCCATTTCTTGTCCCAAGTACCTGACAGATATCACTGAAATAGATGCCTTGAAATTGTCTATGGGCACATGAGTGCATCTTGCACATGGTAGCCAATCAGAGAACTCTCTGCTCTTCAAAGATTTCACATAGTTGAGTTGGCAGACATTGGATTTGCTGCTAACACAAATGCAGTGGTGCAGCATCATACAACGTTGCAAGGCATATCTGGAGGAAGTAGGGAAGGTGGCCAGCATTGTTTACAGCAGCTTTGGGCCAGCAGCAAGAGCACAGGCAATTGTGGTAGCACCAAGTATGCAATTTTATAAGACTGTCGCTGCCCCACTTCTTGTCACAAGAGATAAAGGGGGTTAAAGAGAACCTTTCAACTGTCACCAACCAGGAAGTAAAAGACACCCCTTCAGAACTGTGGAGTTGGGGCAGAGCACCCTGTACACACATGCTTCGTCTTCCATGCTCTCATTCTCTGAGTCATGACATTTTATCAGACTAAAGAGCATGCATGCAAGCAACCAGCAAAGATCAATAACCATTGTTCTCATGAAGAAGGGTAATGTCTTACACATACACAACTGTCAACAGTACTAAACACATACAGCTGAAATGAACTCATTACAATTCATGTAACTTTGATACAAGTCATATCCATGTAGTTTATGAGATTTGTGCAGAAAAACGGTAGTAAAGTGTGAAAACACATTCTCTGAAACTCAAGACATTCTTCCCAACAAACTGGACATTACATAGACTCCAGCCTTAAAAGGGAAGTGTGTATTTCCACTGCCCTATTTGTTTGCGCAAAAAATTGGCTCAACCAGTGATAGAGGGCTGGGGCGGGACAATCTGGTTGCCTAATCAATGGCAGTTTGACCAATGGAAACAGTCTTGTTTATTTATTAATTTGTTTCATTTTGTGACTGTAGTCATGCAGAAATTACACACTTCTCCTTTAAATGACAACAAATTTGCGAACAAACAATAGCTATACATATATACCTGTAGATATGGATAGCAATATATAGATACTTTTATAGATACCAATAAACATCATTGTGGCTTAAAATAAAAAAAAAAAGTAGTAGACAATTAGTGTGTTTTCTTGTTAGGCCAACAATATGTAAGGTCATGTATGCATCTTAGTACTATTTTATTATTCGTTGTCTGTTTTCATAAGAAGCTCATTTTGGTGGTTATAAGTGTTCTGTTGTATGTGTAAACACACTCATTGAGAGAAATGTCAATAAACTCATGTGACACTATACTCTAAAGAGAAAGATGTGTATTGTCAGAGAGAGAAAGTTATGTGTATTGTCCAAAATAACATTCTTACTCTGACATAAACAATGGACCTTATTGACTAGTCTGTTTCCTCTCCCCAGTTTACGAACCCCCGTACAGATAAGACCTCTCATACAGAGCACACTACACACGCCGAAGAGATATATTAACCACATGGCCCTGGAATGGGAGTTCAGAGGGTGGATAAACTCAATCATGTGACCTCATGCCTGTGTAGTTTCTTTGAAAAATCGCAAACACTTTACAGGATGGTTCCATTTGTTAACATCAGTTCACTACATTAGTTAATACGCATTAACAATTAAAACTACTTCTAAAGCATTTATTATTCTTAGATCATTTTAATTTTAACAAACTTTGTCTAACATACAAATGTACTGCTCATTGTTCCTTATGTTAGTTAATACATTAACTACTGTTAATTAATGGGACCTTATTTGTAGTTACCGAAAAATCATTTAAGGTTAAATGGATATTAGTTGGAATAAAACACTGTTACAGATATCTATTTAATAATTCAAAATAAATAAATAGCGATGTATAGTGATCAATGAGTAAGTAATTTCGGGAAAACATTTTGTATGTTATGCAGCTACAGTATTATGTACAAAAGCCCTAAAAATGTAGTATGTATACTATGTACAGGACAGCATCCATTTGAGTACATATATTTCAGTACTACATTAGCTCTTGTGCATTTTGTGTGCATTAAATGCCTTTTATGACAGACAAAGAGTGGGAAACAGACATAGACATACAAAATACACTTACAAAAACACAAACGAATAAGGCACAATCACAAGCTTGTGAGGACAATAAAGTAGCCACAAAAGAAAAAACAATAGAAAAAATTCTGATAGAAAAAAAAACAAACAAGCCAATCCATAACATGTTATGTATAAACAGAAACATAACATCCACTATCACACAGAAAATAATTGAGAACAAATAGAGAAAAGACTTATTTGTATAAGTATTAAAAAATATATATATATTGTGAGGAGTTTAACAGGATCTCTGAATTCACAGGTAATAGACAGACAAGAGGAAAATGACAACATTGAATATAAATAAGTGATTGTACAGTGACCAAGAAGGTTAAAATGAAAGGTAACAAAGAAACAAACATATTTCTGTGCTCCTCAAGCAGAGCTTAACAACTATCAAAGATTGAATAGCACCAGCGAGGACTTCATGCAGCTGTAACATGCCATGCAAGTTCCATTATTGGACATCATGCCAAAAAGTGATATTTTATTTGAAGGGCACCACACATGGAGGATAACATATGCCATAAAGACATTTTAGTGATAACAGAATATAATTACTCCCTGAACTGCACTCTTTAAGGTTAGGTGAAGTTAACTTTACCAAAAGAATGACTTTATTTTGCTTCACTTATCTTTATGGTAATGCATGCACCATGTGAATTGTCATTGTGTCCTGTTTCAGAGCCCTTCAAGCTAAAGTTTTATTGAAGTCTCCATGGAGAAGCATTCATGCTTTATGCCCTCCTGTAATACATGCAGACAGGGTCCAAAATTAACCTAAGAGCCAACTGTGAGTAAAACTGGATTTGGTGCGTAAATAGAACAAAGTCACTGACCAGCTGGTTGGTTATCTAATGGTTTAAATCTAATAATCTGAATTTTGCTTATATACATCATGTAAGTCTGCCAAACAAAACACGTGTTGTAGTATATTTGTTTTTTCTCTATGTGGCAACACATATTAAATAATGCTTGCATCAAATCACCAAAGCTAAAGTGGCTAAATAGTTTAATTGTCATATAGGGTCAAACAAATTTGAATGAAATTAATTTAATTTCTAATAAAAAAGAGAAACATACAGTTTCATAAAGATGTATGGCCACAAAATTTTTACCAGCCACTGGCAGATGTGGCAGAAAGTTACTTTTGGACCCTGCATGCAGAGATTATGGTATGAGGTACATCCAAGAAAGTGCCACAAGAGCATGTAAACAGGCCTCATAGCAGAAAGACAAGAAAGGGTTGTTTGGGTGAAAGGAGACAGAGCGAGAGAGAGAGAGAGAGAGAGAGAGCGAGAGAGAGAGAGAAAGAGAAAGAAAAGGAGACAGGTGAGTCAGAAACACCTCCCTCCTGTAGGGGGCGCTAAGCATACAACTGGTGATGGAGGGGGTTGATCACAGAACAGAGCAAGAACTTTCCTTTTTTTGGAGGGGGGAAGGTGGCTTGGGGGGAAAAAGAAAATACACGACTGGTCTGAGGACAGAGAGATAAATGAGGGCCAGAGGTCAACATGATGTCTGTATGAGGTCAAAGGTCAGAGAGGAGGTGCACAAGAGGAGAAGGAGAAGGAGAGGAAGAAGGAGAAGGAGAGGAAGAAGGCTGGGCTGCATGTGACATATCAAGAAAGGGAACAGGTTTAATGCTCTACTGAATGAACAGAGAACTGCCATTTTGCCCACTATTCCAAGACGTCACTCAAAAAAAGCATGGTTGTCCCTTTTAAATTTACTAGGGTTTAGTGAACTATTCTTGTTATTCATAGCAGACTATACTCCACATAGATAGGGACCATTAAAATTATGCTAACATAAAAATAGCTTTCATTTCAGTATCTCACTATGGATACAAGCTATTGTCATTGTCATTGTATTCCACTGAAGCCCCTACTCCATCGATGCTTGTGTCTAGGAGTCACTCCACACCCCTGCATAACAATGAGTGCGTTCCACTTTGGTTTTAGGGTATGTTTACATTTGGAGTTCAGTTCTGTTGGTTCTGGTATGGACAACAATATGTTTAGTCCCGATTCACTTACCGAAGTATTATTTTTAACGCCAAACCAAAAGGTACAAGGATATAGTAACAATGCCTTTGGTCCATGTTGCATTCATTCTAGAGTTCAACTGGAAGTAGACTGAGACCCCCTGAAATGGTGAGGCTTGTTTGGTGCACACTGCACACCAAGGTGCAGATGGCAACATTCACATTTTAACCACACTAACAGTGCAATCACACCAAATGTCCCTAAGTACTTCCCCTCGGGGGAAACCCCGCCACCATTTTAAAGTGCATTCCAGTTCATCAAGTGGATGAGGGAAGTTTATATGGACAGAACCTTGACCGCTCGATTTTGACAAAGGGTGCGAGTCTACTCGTATGTACATGTACATTTTTATTATTATTATTTATTTTGAGATTTATCTACATAATACTTGTAGCTAACCTTAGGATGACTTTTTTTTACACAGTGACGTTAAGTGCATTTTTATCATTTGCTGTTGTTTAAGTTTTCCTTAGCAATCTAAGCATACATATAGACTTATGGAGTGGTGCATAAACCACAGATAAGGAAAAATAATAACAATAAAAAGCACCATAGCACATTCCAAATGATCAAGGGCATTTCAATTCGACCCGCTGCATGGGTTTCACCAGTAGTGGCCACTCATACAACATAGGTAATGATGTTTAGTGGTGTGAAAAAGTTTTTGCCTCCTTCCTGTTTTTTAATTTTTTTTTATTTTTTGCATATTTATCATACTTGAATGATTCAGATCATCAAACAAATTTTAATATTACACAAAGATAACCCGAGTAAATACAAAATGCAGTTTTGAAATAATGATTTTATTTATTAAGGGAAAAAAAGCTGACCAAACCTGCTTGGCACTACGTGAAAAAGTAATTGCCGCTATATCTAATACAGGGCTGCTGCTGGTCAAATGGGTGCCCTAAGCAGGATTGTATTGTTGTGCCCCCTTCCCCCAATATTATGGAAGTAATTTTGTTGTATAAACTTAAAACAAGAAGTTGAGAAAACTCAAAAATCTGCTGAAGCTGGTTGCCTTAAACTTTTAAGTTTGCCCAACTTTTTTTTTTTACAGTGCACGATAGGGGTCAAAAGAGAACTTTAATAAAATATAAAAGTAAAAAAATTGTAATTAAATTGTATTATTTACAAATTACAATTATAGACAGTTACCTATGGCTGTTATTTTATTAATACAGTTGTCTGATTGATTTTATGGTCTCAAGCATTCAGAAATCACGCACAAGAAAATTAAGCAGTTTTACTACAGTAAAACCAAGGTTAATTTGTGGTTACCATGGATACAACAACCATGATTTTTAATTTTTTTTTAATTATTATTATTTTTTTTATTCATTTAAGTGAACATGGAAACTCGGAGAGAATATTAGATGCGTTGGTGGTGGTGAAATTATTACCGACATTAAAACACGTTATTAACCTCAACACCCAAAAAAGTTTCACAGGATTATGAATGTAGCCTACCTGAAAGTGACACACGAGCTTCATTTTCATCTTTTTTTATTTCTTTTCTTGGTACCCATCAAGAGCACTTTTCTTGGTGCCCATCAAGTTGTCCATCAATTATGATCATTTGCATTCAGCCGCAAACATGAGGTGCGAGCGGGCGAGGATGCGTAAATGGCGCGTCACGTTTTTTTTTTTGAGCAACTGGGATGGTGCCCCCCTGGGAGTTGGTGCCCTACGCAAACTGCATACTCTGCGTATAGGGTGCGGTGGTACTGATCTAATAACTGGTTGTGCCACCCTTTGCAGCAACAACTGCCATCAAGCGTTTGCGATAACTGGCAATGAGTCTTCACATGGCTGTGGAGGAATTTTGGCCCATTTTGAATTTTTTTTTAATTTCTGAATTTTTTAATTTTCAGCCACATTTGAGGGTTTTCGAGCATGAATGGACTGTTTAAGGCAGGGGTCACCACACTCGGTCCTGGAGGGCTGGTGTCCTGCAAAATTTAGCTCCAACTTTCTTCAACACACCTGCCTTGAAGTTTCAAGTATACCAAGTAAGACCTTGATTAGCTGCTTCAGGTGTGTTTGATTAGGGTTGGAGCTAAACTCTGCAGGACACCGGCCCTCCAGGAACAATTTGGTGACCCCTGATTTAAGGTCATGCCACAGCATCTAAATCGGATTTAAGTCTGGACTTTGATTTGGCCACTCCAAAACCTTAATTTTATTTTTCTTGAGTCATTCAGAGGTGGACTTGCTGGTGTGTTTGAAATCATTGTCCTGCTGCATAACCCAAGTGCACTTGAGCTTGAGGTCACAAACTGATGGCCGGAAATTCTCCTTCAGGATTTTCTGATAGAGTGCAGAATTCATGGTTCCATCAATAATGGCAAGTCATCCAGGTCCTGAAGCTGCAAAGCAGCCCCAGAACATCACACTACCACCACCATTTTTGACTGTTGGCATGATGTTCTTTTTATGAAATGCTGTGTTGGTTTTACGCCAGATGTAACAGGACACACACCTTCCAAAAAGTTGAACTTTTATCGCATCAGTCCACAGAATATTTGCCCAAAAGTCTTGGGAATAATCAAGTTATTTTTTTTGGCAAATGTGAGACGAGCATTTGTTTTATTTTTGGTCAGCAATGGCTTTTGCCTTGGAACTCTCCCATGGATGCCATTTTTGCTCAGTCTCTTTCTTCTTGTTGAATCATGAACACTGACCTAAATTGAGGCAAGTGAGGCCTGCAGTTCTTTAGATGTTGTTCTGAGTTCTTTTATGACCTCCTGGATGAATTATCGTTGCGCTCTTGGAGTAATTTTGGTAGGCCAGCCACTCCTGGGAAGGTTCACCACTGTTCCAAGTTTTCTCCATTTGTGGATAATGGCTCTGACTGTGGAGGTCCCAAAGCCTTAGAAATGGCATCATAACCCTTTCCAGACTGATACATGTCAACTATTTTGTTTCTCATCTGTTCTTGTATTTCTTTAGATCGCGGCATGATGTGCTGCTCTTTAAGCATGCTTCACTTTGTCAGACAGGTTGTATTTAAGTGATTTCTTGATTCAACAGGTCTGGCGGTAATCAGGCTTTGGTTTGGCTAGTGAAAATTAACTCAGCTTTCTAAAATAATGTGGTTAATCACAGTTCTTTCATGATTTAACTGGAGGGGGCAATTAATTTTTCACATAGGGCCAGGCAGGTTTGGACAGCTTTTTTCCCTTAAAAAAAAAAATTAAAAACAGAAAGGGGGCAAAAACCTTTTCACAGCACTGTAGATCCAACTCTATGAGTTAGTGAAGGAAGGCCATAAAAATTGAACTGGAACATAGCCAGAGTCATCTGATTATTCAAAACCCTCTTCTCACATCTCTCCTAAAGACTGACTTACTGCTTTTGTCCCAGAGAAGCAGAGGACAAGTAGTTAGAAGTAAATGGTTGTGGCAACACAGTGGCTAGCAGGGGAAAACGTCTGCAGTGCTACCTCTGTAGCACAAAATCTCTGGCAAGGACACACACCAGACTTTCTAGTAGACAAACAGTATGGCTACTTTCAGATTCTGGTTGACCAAACACATTTGTCTGCTGCTGCCATCTTTTTATGTTCTATCCACCTTTTTCCTAATGAGCCTACTGTGTTTTAAATTATTGGAGACACTTCTGTTTTGCGGAAATTCCACTCAAAAGGCTGCAACAAATCATTTCTAATCAAAAGATTGCGCTACAAATAATCCTTACCTGTCATTTTGACTGAATGGGTTGTAAATGTTCATTCATTTTCTATTTTCAGAAGTCAGGAGAATAACGTTACATTTGGTATATTAATGTGAAATGTAATTGTTACAAAATATAGACATATATTACTTTAATGATATTTAACACGTCCGTAATATTGCTGCGGATAGAAGGAGGATCTTTAGGAGTTATTCATGGTATGTTGAAAGTAATTTGTTACATTTACATTTATGCATTTAGCAGATGCTTAAAAGCGACTTACATTGCATTCAAGTTACAGTTTATACATTTTTATCAGCTCTTGCTTTCCCTGGGAATCAAACCCATGACCTTGGCGTTGCTAGCGCCATGCTCTACTATTTGAGCTACAGGAAAGCTGAAATTTGTTAATGTTTTTACATTTTTAAGTTTCCTTTTAATGATCAGTGGTTGAAGGGTGAGTAAAATAATGCCACCTCATTGTACCCAGTTTGAAAATGTTAATTATTGTTCATAAAGCACCTTTTGCTGATTGTTTACAGTGTAAATGGAAGTTACTCCCATAATTTGCACAAAGCGTCATGGGGAGTAGGAAAAAGGTGGATAACAGCAGTGTCTAAATCAGCTCCTGGAGGGCCACTGTCCTACAGAGTTTAGCCAAAGCCACTGGAAGGCAAGCCTGGAACCTTTAGCCAGAACAGCATAATGGCTAATGCTAACGCTGCGGCCCAAGGAAGGAGACCAGAGGTCGTTTTTTTAATGGATGTCAATGGAGGAGAGGCTTCACTATGCTGAATAAACAGCTTTTTTGAGGAAACATCTCATCATTTAATGAATTGACAGCCTATCAGCTAATCTTCAATATGTTTTACACTAAACACTAAAAGTTTCTGATTAAATTATTTTATAGTTTACCACAAAAAAAAAAAAAAGTTGTTTTATAAGAGAAGTCAGACTTTTTGCGACAGGTGGAATTCAAGTTACAGCACTTCCCATTCATTCCTATGGTATCTGTAAACTGACTGACCCCACGTTCCATTCGGAAGGGCTCATCCCTATGCCCTAAGCCAGTGGTTCCCAACCACGTTCCTGGAGGCACCCCAACACTGCACATTTTGCATCTCTCCTTTGTCTGACACACCTTTTTCAGGTCTTGGAGTCTCTACTAATGAGCTGTTGATCTGAATCAGGTGTGTTTGATTAAGTAGACATGGAAAACATGCAATGTTGGGGGGCCTCCAGGATCGTGGTTGGGAACCACTGCCCTAAACCCTTCAAAGGGTTTACCCTCCAGAGTGAGAGCTTTGAAGGGTTGAAGGGTGTAGGGGACCAAACAACTGTTTCTTGAAGTGCCCTTCTGTGTCAACATCCCGTGCCCACACGGAGGCGCCATGGAAAGGAAAGAATCTGCACAAAGGATCATGAGGGCCCGAAGTGTCCATCAGTTGAACCCTTCGAAATCGTTCATTTCGAAGGGCCCTTTGAAGTGGCCAGTTTTGAACACTTTGGTTTGGAACGAGCCTTCAATATGGCGGCCATGATTGTTTTCACTCCGAAGTGCCCTTCGGAGGGCGATATATCCCGTTTAGAATGCACCGTCAGTGTCGCTCAACTTTAACTAAAATTCAGTGGCATCTCGGATATAATTTGATTGGTTATCAAGGCCGTTACGCTTTCTCCAATAGTAAGTAACACAGACCCTCTCATTTCCCAATAGACAATTTCTGTTTTAGCTACAACCCTAATTAAACACACCTGATCCAGCTAATCAAAGCCTTTAGTGCTAGAAACTTCCAGGCAGGTGTGTTGGAGTTGGTTGGAGCAGGACAGTGGCCCTCCAGGAGCTGACTTTGACATGCATTTTATAACTTGCACAAGATGCACTTTGTGTTGTTTTAATTTTTTTTAAGGCTGTTGATTTGATGACCTCGTATGGAAAGAAGCTGTTTTTTTGGACTCTATCAAATACTGATGACTGATTCATTGGAATTTCTGCCACTTTTTCACCTGTTCAACCTGAGCCGCCTTATCTTTTCTGAGTAATTGATTTAGTCTGGATATTGTGGACTAATTATGGACCACACAATTTTTCATCAGCTGGATTTTAAAGTAAACAAATGAGCCTGTGACATTGACTCAATGTGATTGATATGTGTAAACTATTGTGATTTAGTACTCATCACTGGATCTCTGCGGCTATGTTGATATAGTGCCATAGCACACTTCTGCCCATGTTCTTTCCTTGTGCATTTATTGTATGCTGGTCTCCCACAAACTAAATTATCACATTTGCAGCTGGTCCATAATGATGAAACAAGGCTTTTATCCGGGTAAAGGCACTGTCAGGTTTAGCACCCCAATTTAATATGGACCATCTTCACCTATACTTTACTCTACTCATAACTAAAATCTAAGGGTGACCAAGCCTTTTCTCTGGTAGTCTGGAATTGTCTTCCTTACCATGTGAGGTAGGCTCCACTAAAATGATGGTTGTCTTTGTGTTGATATTTCTCAATTTGTACAGCATTTTGTGTCAACTTCTGTTGTTTCAAATGTGCTAAATAATTAAAGGTTGCCTTGACTCTATGTCTTGGCTTAAACATGAATTAATAGTGATAGAGTGTCTTGGTTTTTGTTAGCACTGTGTGTGGTACATAATGAAAAGCATACTCATGCCAGCCATAAATCCCTCATTTCTGCCATATGTCAGCAAGAACACCACAAGTAGCAATTCCTGCAGAGCTTCCCATCACAGCAGCACCAAACTGCGTGTTTAACATTACAAGTACAGTATGCCTCTAGTCTTCCCTTCATGCTCAGCACAGATGAAGACAATAAAATACAGTGCAATGTATTTCTCTTCCCTTTGAAAACTACCTGCAGCAGGAGCCACTGAGCAAGCGAGTGAGGAACCACCTCCTCACTTTTCAATACTGCCATCATAGCAGATATTGCAAAGTCTTGCTATGAAAGGAAGAGATTACAGAAGAAAAATAGCAGGTAAGAAAGTGCTCCTAAAATTGGTTGCAGTCACATGTAGAAACAAACCTTTTACAAGCAACCGCCCATCCAAAGGAGATCCATGCTCTGGGTTAATAGGATACTCCACATGACCCAATAGGGCCTTTATTGAACAACTCAGGAGTACAGACGCCACAAGCTCTAAATTCCCATCAAAAGCAGACAGTTTGCAGTCAAGCCTAAGTAAATGGGCTTCCAATGCATTTACTGCCTTTCAGGGACTTGAACTCCACTTTAGTGCTCACCAATTACCACTTATCTGGGGCAATGAATCTGCCATGCCAGAAAAGACACAGTGTGATCAGGCAGTGAACCTAGTGGGTGTTGTCAAAGATCTCTTCCCCTGACTTTAGAGATGCACTGAGCCATGGAAAAGGGCAGAGACTCATGGTCATACAGAAGAAAAGGTGGCGGCTTAATTTCAGTCTATCATACAAAGGAAGAGTCCAGTGATCCCAGAAGGGATTTTCTGCACAGTTTTGATACACATGCTGAAGCGATATAAGGAATAAGAGGAATGACGAGGCTCTACAGCAGTTCTGTCTACCAAGGAAGACACGATCTGTCACTCCCACATCACCCTGCCAAACTGTTGTATAGGTGGCAATAAGCCACATATATATTTGTTGGGTCAGAGTGGGATCCTGTCCAAAGATTTGTTTACTTGCTACACCACTGAGGGACAAACCAGGAACTCTCCCCATTAGACGAGTGAATAAATAGAAGAGAGTAGCTGGTTGAGTTCCCTTTGCAGGGCAATAACCAAACAAGGCGTGCAGATAGTGCACTCACGAACTGTCACAAGCACTTTAAATGCCCACAATTTCACAGTGTTTATCCTCAAAATAACATTGCATAGCAAAAGAATCCACAAATTGGCAAAACATGCGGAGAGCTACTGCTCCCTTGAAAGTGGTGAGTCACTCAATAGCTGTCCCAACACAGGCTGCTTGCACATTCACAGTGCAGTGCACAAACTCTCTTGCAGCTCCACCACTAGATGACACCACAGTGCTGTGCATAAACAATGGTGAGCATGCATCAAGTCTCAGACTACAGTTAGATTGCTCTCTCACATGCACAGAGTGTAGACCTGCCCTCTGGAAGCAATCATTTTTACAGGGAATGTAAACTGAGTGTGATCGAACAGATTCAGAACCATTGGCCAAAGCCAAACACGGGGAAGACAATCACCAAGCATCAACTTTTGGACTGGATAGTGGAAGTGGTGGTCTTTCTCGCATATTTCAGAATAGAAACACATGGACACTCTAGCTTTCAGAAGAGGCCCTATCTGGTTTAATGAGCACATTTAACAAGGGAATGAATCCTTGGGTTCTGTTTCAGGGGTTGCAACATAGGATGGCTGTGCAGCGGTGTGGTTTCTGCACTGTACAAGGCTTTATGAATAAATTGTGGAAGAAATACAATGATGATAACCACATTACTTAGAGGTAAAGGGGTGACTAGACACAAGCATTGTATTTGTTAGTAAAAGGGGCTGGCGTAATGAAACAGGCAATTCACAGAAGGGGCATATAAAGTAATGACACTCCTCACTACAGTAAAGTTTTCTCTACACTCTATTCATATATAAGTGTGATCAAGTGCATGACTGCCTCCAAAGCAACACATTTTTGCCTTTTTTTTTAACATCACCTGGTGTGCAAGTGGGGGAGAAGTATTGTATTAAGGAAAGGGTGGGACAGGCACTACTATTTCAAAGGTGCTTAATGCAGAATTTGTGTAAATCTGTGCTGTTTCTTAATTTTTTCCCCTATGCTACTGATAGATATCTTTGACCAATGCAACATATCTCATGCCATAAGATGCTGTTTAACAGTTTAACTATTAAGAGTGCATCTTGAGAACCATGACTGCTGTAGAGTAGTGTGTTATTTGTTATGTTTTCTTTATTTTTATCTATATTTTTCTTTATTTCAGTCTTGGATCTATAGCAGTTTGAGATGTGTATGCTTCACATAATTGTGTTTATTTATTTTTATTTACTGCCATATACTGTAATCTACATGATATGGCAGGGGTATTGGTATGTATTTCCTATGCAAAGGGTTGTAACCCTGTCATGACAGTGGGGATTTACAGTGAAGTCATGAAGCACAAGAAGCACAATAACAGCATCTTTAAATCAGAAGGACACTGAGAAAGTGGAGAATGGTCATGTATTAATAAAATATGATTATGTATAATATCTACATTATCCATTATAAGTGAACCTCTAGGAAAATAATACAAAACGAAGTTGTGTCATGACCCTTTTAGTGGCCCTTCAGGGTGATATGAATGTATATATTTGCTCTGGACTTTACCCCCTCAGCATCTGTAGAACTAACATGTTTTACTCTATACTAAGGCTTTCAATCGTAAAGAAGTGCATCTCTCTGTACGAGTAAAATATATGCATATGATAATGGTTCCACAAAAACACAGGAAGCATGCTACTGAATTAACTGATATTTGGAATTATTTAGGTTACTTTTGTTAATGGTAAAAGGAACCAAATTTCATCACACATCAGGTAGCCAATGCACAGAAATTATAACTGACAGGCTATATAACTGGGGTTAAATACAACTTAAGCTGTATTGACAAGATCAGTTGTATGCTGTTGAAAATGTTATTGTCAAGTTGTCTAAATTGTCATTGTGAGGTGGGACTACTTTTCTTTATGGACTTTTGATTACCTAAATTTTTCTGATGAGTGGAGCTTTTTTCCCATGTAAACGTTAAAGACCATCTTCCAGGTGAAATGTATTGAAAACAGCATTCAGTAACAGGTGAAACAAAGGCTGTTGTGCCTGATTGTAAGTGATTAAAGGAGATGCAACATTTGCCACCATATGGTCAATGCAAATATCAAATAGTTACTGTCTGTAATAAAACTTGGGAAGTGTTTCTGTGATGTCAAGGTCTTTATATACTTGGTAACAATGTGCATGTGATCCAAGACAACTGATAAGGCTTTGCCAATACCAGCGAGTTTTCCATTCTTTAGAAAACCTACATGATTGTATCATGCCTCTTCCAAGTAACTTTGAGTGAATATCAAGCAAAAGTGGTAATGACAGGAGTTAAATTTGGACAGACAGCGTTGGGAAGTGATTCTTTTACATTGTGGATGTACAAGATTTATATGTAAACATGTTTTCACTCATATTTACAAAACATGTATACTACAAGCCACAGATACTGTCAGAACTTAAGTTGTATTTTACCCAGTAACGTAAATGTAACTGAATAGATAACTTAGAGTCAATATGTATAGTATGACAACCTTCATGGTTTGTCAGATGCTTAATGTTCATTTAGACATACAAGAACATCTCCTTAAGCTCAAAGAATTCCCAATTTCAATGGGAACAGAGGATCTTTGAGAAGTTTTAAAACATTTCCCTACAAAAGTAGTCAAAACATTTGGACAGGCTACATAGAATAGCAACATAACATAGTTCTGGAGGGGTGTCTTCAGTTCTGGTCCTGGTGACAGCAGAATTGGAAGAGGAAATGTTAGGTTCATGGCCAAAATATGGGGGGACAAGGGTTTGAGCAGAAAAAAACTGCAGCAGATTATCAGCTGGATGAGAGGAAAGCCAGCTCTTGGAAAAAAGGATTATGTGGGACAAGTGAGGAAAGTTTCACAAAGCAGTGTCTCTCACTTACCATTTGTGATGCCAGGAGATAGATGGTCTCTCTCATGATGCCTAGACCTGGAAGCATCTTGTTCCCAGCCCCCCTGCTGACCTGTTGGTGGTCCCTGGCCCTCCAACATGTTCACAATGTCCACTCGGTCAATGCTCTTGAGGGCCACGTACAGGCTGTCCACTACAGTGGTGAGAGACACACAGATGGTGGAGAAATGGAGAAGGGGAAGACAGGGTAGTTGGACATAAAGGATGAGGACAGAGACACACCACTGACAAAACCAAAGGATTTCAAGACACTATTAGGAAAGACATCCAAATAACAATAATTTCAAAACGACATTAGGGTTAAGTGTACAAATCTTTATTTACTCTTGTTATCCAAAATAAGTAGATACTGTGCAAAAATCTGTCTCAGTCACGTGAACTTTTCTTTACAGCCACCATATTTATCACCATCATGTGGAAAGCAATGGCAGAGAATTCAAAAAAATCCCATAAGCTGTATCAAGACATAAAGTCAATGATATATAGGAGGAAGTCTTAGGCGGACTATCATGTGACCAGTGCGCTTTTCCTCATTTTCATCTAACAACTCTGGAGAGGCCCACACCTGCATAAAGTCGGTCAACAGTCCAATTCTCACTCTTAATTTTCTGTCTTTCTACTTTCAATGAGAGTTATTAAGCAGATGTTCTCTTTCAGTTAGGTTCTCTTTTCCACAGTTTCAGCATTTTGCAAACTGTGTAACCCCTCTACGTTAACCATCCATAGGTAGGATGTGCACCAGTTTGGCAGTGTTCAGTGTTCTTGTTTTGGGAAGTTTTATTTTGATAAAGACTTGTGAGGTTTATGGAATAGGGCCTAATATTACCCCCAAGAACTTTGGAAGGGGGGGCAAGAGCAAGCTATCGCTGGCTTCACTCCTCTTAATAAGCTGCAGGGAATGCCGATTGCTCCCATGCGTCTTCTTCTTAGGGGGCTGTCTACACCCATAAGGTGTTACTGAGGTGCTGAAGAATGCTGAGATGGCCCCCTGACCCAAGCCCCCTGAGGTGCCGTGGCACTAGAAGTGTGCAACAGGCAGACTGTTGCCTGGATTCACCTGGTAGGTGCCTAGTGATGAGATAGGCGATTGAAGCTTTAAAGGGATAGTTCACCCAAAAATAACATTTTGTCATTAATTACTCACCCTCATGTTGTTCCAAACCCACAAGACCTTCGTTCATCTTCAGAACACAAATGAATATATTTTCAATGAAATCTGGGAGCTTTCTGACCCTCCATAGACAGCAATGCAACTACCCAGAAAGGTAGTAAGGACATCGTTAAAATAGTCCATGTGACATGAGTGGTTCATTTTATGAAGCTATGAGAATACTTTTTGTGCACAATGAAAACAAAAATAATGACTTTATTCAACAATTTCTCTTCCGTGTCAGTTTTCGATGTGCATTTACAAGAGTACCGCAACATGGTATGCAGACCCAGCGCATGTCATGTAGGCCCAAGTGTAAGTTTTTTACATGTATGCTAATGTACGTGCACAGTTGTACATGTAGCCTTTCAAAGTATACGAACGTAGGTGGTCCACATATGTGCTTTTGAAAGCTTCATCTTTGTCCAGCGTCTCCTCTATTTTGCTCCAGAAGTTATGACCTATCAAAATGTCTTTGTACTCTTTTAAAACAAAATTGCAACCCTCTCATAACCCTCTCACACAAGCACTTGTCAATGTAGGCATCTGTTGTTGTTGCAGTCTCCACTATTTTGTTGTTCCGTCTCTTTAGTTTCATTTTCTACTGTGAAACTGCAGCCCGGGCCAGTGTTGCCACCTTGTGGAACAACTGATTAGTGCAAAACCAAGTCAATGCACATGCGTGCATGTTACAAGAATCGGATGGTGTGCGTACAGTACGCACATACTATTCTGGTGACGAAATTTGCGTCACACGCACTATACGTGGACCCTCAAGTACACGTAAAAACCAAAGTATACTTTGACCTTTAGGCAACTGGGGCAAAATAAGAGACAGCTGTTAACACCTGCTAACTGAAAGCCTCATCCTTTTTCTTCTTAGATTTACACTGGGCCTGCATAGCTGCCACTGCTGAACTAAAAAGCCCATCTGGGGATAGTGAGGTGTCTAGGAACAACAGGGGGCTCTTATCAATGGTCTTAGAGATGTTCAGTCACAGATGCCCTTGAGCTGCCACAGTTAATCCCATGGCCTGTTTGGTGCACTGTGTTGTCCCCATAACAAGATCCATTGTTGTGTGTAACTCCTTCCACTAGTCCCTTAATCAAAGGTTTTGACCAGGTCAGCCTGGAGTTCTGCAACACTGGAAAGTAGGAATCGCATGTTTGCTGGCCATTCAACCTCTAGGTGCTCAACAGCTTGGTGATAGACAGCCTTGGCTGTGAAGAAGAGAAACCTCATTGTGTCTTCCTCAGACTTATTGGCATCCTCTTCAGATGGCTTATCCTGCTTGGACTGGGAAGGAATATGCCATGGTAGAGTCAGCTGTGCATTTCATTTAGCAAACTGGGCCTAGTCCTCTGCAGCCATCATTCTTCTGGGGTAGTTAGGAGACTCAAATCTCAGTTAGAATTGCACCACATCCACACCACAAGAAATAGCAGTCTGGGTACATTGAATGGTTCCCAAACATATTTCTGGAGCCCTTCAACACTGCACATTTTAAATGTCTCATTTGTCTGACACACCCATTTCAGGTCTTGGAGTGTCTACTAATGAGCTGATGACCTCAATCAGGTGTGTTTGAGTAGGGAGAAATACAAAAGGTGCACTGTTAGGGAGGTTCCAGAAACAGTGCTCCAATGCTCCAGTCCCAGGCAAGAAGTCCACACCTGGTGCAAGTCCTTCCTCTCATATGATTGCCACACGCATTTGGGCAAGGCTGTATTGTGTGGCTTGCTTTGTGTGCAGTGGCACTCATTATAATGAGGAATGTATTGTTCTAGCTAGCACAGTCCTCTAGCAAGCTGAAGTGGCTGAGGCACCTACTCAAGAAAAAAAAAAAAATTGTTGCATGTAACTTCCCAATAACCTGTTTGCTAGCTGTGGCCAGAGTAATGGACAGAAATGTAAGTAGTACACAAACATCACAACTTTCTGGTAACTGAATGATTTCCTCAGTGCTTCCTCATTGTTTTATTAACAGTTTCCTGATACACTAGCAATCAAGAGCTTGAAGAGTGAGTCTTGAAGAGTGAAATTCTGAATGAGAATTGGGCTGCTGGCCAGCTTTATACGGAAATGGGCAATTCTCACTGCCTAAAGGCATGCTTAAAGATCTTCAAGTGCAGTCGTGCAAGGACACAATACCCATAGAGTGTCTGTGTTGACATTACTTGACTGATAGAGGACTGACAATTATTGTCCTGCTCTGATATGAGCCACATATCATGAAAGCAGACTGTTCTTCATGGTGACCGTGTAACCAAGCATTTTTTTGGGGGGGATCTCCTACACTCCTACACAAATGATTAATAAAATCATTTTTAGATTGAAAATAGAACATCATGTGTTTCTTGAATATAAATTATTTTCTCATTAGCCCGATTCGGACAGTAACTGGTTCTCATGGGGACATAAGCAATTTTTAATATTTACAGGGGTTAGACTGATTTTATCTAGAATGCAGGTGTTTTTCTTCCACCATCCGTGTAAAAATTCCTGGCCAAATTACCTACTGTTTTTTTGACAAACACCAAGGTTCTGTAATTTAATTGCCATCTGAATCCACATCTCTGAGTTTACAAGAAGAAACAGTGTAACTGTTGCACTTTGCTGTAATTTGCATGCATATTTATTACTGAAAAAAAAAAAAATACTGAAATGCTAGAAAGTATTTACAAGAACAATATTTAATAAATGCTCCGAGTGGGAGCTGTTAAGAACAAAAAGAAATATCAGAAAAGCACATAAACATTTGAAATGGGCCATTATTATGGCAGCAACAGGTATGTAAAATAGGTATTTTTAAAATATGTATTATATAGGCATACAATCACATACATAAAAAATAAATGAAGTAGCTTTGTGTTTACCTTATGTAAAAAAAGTTTGCATTAACTTATTTCTGCTAACGTCCACATTTTGAATGACGTCTATCTTTTGAGAGATAAAATGCAAGACAGAAAACCATTTCAACTATAGCACATCTATTTTCATATTTTAAACAGGAGATTTAAATAATCAAATAATAAATAGGATATTATTAAACATGAACTTATTTATTCTTATTATTCCCAGCACATGACATTTTATTTACAGTGGACAATTATGCGACTGACCACGTGAGCAGCGTGTTCCTGTGTTTGTTGGATCACAGACCTCGTTCTTCTGCTGTGAATAAATCACCATCTGAATCCATGAGTTTTATCACTTAGGTGCCATGTAAATTTATTTTTACAGACGTCCACAAGAGAAACAATTACCGTCCGAATAGGGCTATTGACATCAAACCTAATCACTGATGTTTAAGCAAAAACAATCAATCAACGTGACATCCTTATCTAAATGGAGTCAACAAGTGGGGTGCAGCCATAGGGTGACATGAATCCCTCTTAATTCAACAAAAGTTACTTCCACCTCTGATTTGAAAAGGGTTCAGATATGGGGGCATGGAAAGCGTTGGTAAGATGGGAAGGTAGAGGGGTGGTTAGAGAGAGGAGACTGCATGATAAGGGGAAGGGGCCTGAAGCGCAGCAAGACTGCTAATTTGCATATCTGCAGTCTGGGCACTCACTTTCTGAAGTTCATAAACAGAAACAAAAGTTTAGCTACCTTTGTTGAATCCCACTGCTGCATATAAAAGCATGCTGATACTTATAGCAACAAATATGGCAGCATGTTCATATAGTTACGTCACATGAGACAGATGAATAAGGTTACATTTGCTCGCAAATAATTTAGGTATGCTTAGGATCATTGTGAATGGACACTATGGCACTCACTTTTGGCTCTCTTCCCCTCTCGAGCGGCCCACAGGTTGAGCAGTGTTGAGCTCTGCTCTAAAAGGGAGTTGGGATTCTCCACACGGATCTTATTTATTTCATCTACATTAAACTGCAGTTCACGTCCCAACTCTGCACAGGAATTAGATATGATACATTATGCCCTGGCATGAATTAATATGTTGCTTCACTATTAAATGACTCATTTTAGACTAGTATGTACAGACTACTCGTACATTTGTGCCACTCAGTAAAAGACGATTATAATAACAAATTGACAAATCAATAATCAATCAAATATGAATTGTATAAATTGGTGAATACACAGATACATAAAGCAAAAAAATATATACGATTCAACAATCAAACTATGAATCAGTAATCAGTGTCAAAATAAGAACAAGTGGACAAAGCACTACACATTTATTTTCTTTTTTCCTCATAGATTTATGCTGTAGTGCTGTATTTATGCTCCACTTTTCTTGAAGAATATGCTAGTTTAAAATATGTTCAAATTTGCATATGTAAATTAAGTGTAGGCAGGAGCGGGTGTATTGACAACAACTGCAGGCAATGGAATTGCAGTGAAATAAGAAAAATGTGCATTTATTTGCATTTATGATATAGAAGTATATGACATGATTTGACATGCTTCCTTCAAATTCTCACATCATTGCCACATTTTGTACAAAGGATATATTTAGTTAATTCAGTTCATTTAGAAACCGAATGTTAATTCTTCTTTAAATGTTAATTTATGTAACTACTCTTTATCTGCACTCATTTTCCAATAGATTTACTGATTTAATCAATTGATTATTGATTTGTCAATTAATTCATCACTTGATTATTACGTTGCATGAATGGGCCCCCATATGAAGTCCCTAGCATGAAAAAAGTTTAGCTTGTGCAAAATGATCTCTTGTAAAGCCAAAAAAATAAGCCAATGCTAGTCATTATTTAATCTCATCTGCACATGCTAGACAATATGAAATGTTCTTGAGCTTTGGTAAATTTGGACCTTAAAGTAAATGACTTGTCAAAACATTTTGTATTCTATATATAGCAGAGAAATAACATCCAGATATGCCTTGACAAGACATGACCAGTTAAGCATTATGCTCATTAAGCAAAAGAAGTGCATCCAAACCCACACACTCACCAGCCCAGCTCAGGCCTAGCTGTTCAGCTATTAAAGCCATCTTTAACTCCGTCCTTTCCAACTTCTCCCTTTTTCTGATCCAACTACTCCTCTCCCTCCTACAACTATTCCTCTCCCTCTCCCAGGCATTATGTTTTTCTCTCTCTGATTCTTTGTGTTGTTCTGCATCCACAAAACCAATTCAAAGAGGTCTTTTTTACTCTATATTGTTGATGTAATGGAAAGAGCTTCAACACCTGCTATTTCTCCAACTGAGACTGGAATCAGCTATTTCTAAACATTTCAGTGATCTGTTACTTAAAAATGCTTATCAGTTGTTACAATATTTTATACAGAGAATTTTTTTCAATACTTCTGAGCTGCTGTTGTAGCAGAAGTAGGAGCTTTATACTATATTTAAGGTTTGGAACATTAGGTCTTCATTTCTGACATGTTGTGTTTAAGCATTTGTAAATAAGACTTAAAAAAGATCCATGATTTTGGTTTTGGGTAAGCTTGTGTAAAAAGAAAATTAAAGCATTTTAGAAACATGGTAATTGACTGCATATTGTGTGAAAACAACACGAATTGTGTTAATGGTACGGTCACAACAGATGGATGTTGTGCTAACTGTGTTTAGAGTTTTGAAAATGTGACTAGAGATTGGACAAAAGGATGTTAGCAATTGAAAAAAACTGTAAAGCAGACTTTGACTTTGACTTTGTATGTGCAGTATTGGAGTCCAGGAGTCTCTCTGTGTGGAGTCTGTATGTTCTCTCTGTGTTGATGTTGGTTTCCTCTGGGTTTCTCCCACAATCCAGAGACATGCAGGACAGGTGACCTGGATGACCTGGAGACTGTAGTGAGTGTGAATATGAATGTGTGTGATGGACTGGCCATCTGTCCAGGGGCTTGTCCTGCCTATGACCCAGCCTCATGACCCTACACAGGACAAGCGCTAGGGAAATATATGGAACAGATGGATGGATGTTCAGTACTGTGAGGGTTCTAGTCCTCCCTCTCTCGGCCACTCTTTTTTCCCAGCAGTGTGTCTTCCCTGATCCATGTCTCCAAACAAAATCATTCTGAAGCCATCCATCCCACTTGTTTATCAAAAGATTACAGAGAGAGAGAAAAAAAGACTAAAAATAGTATATCTGGCTTGGCTTTCTGCTGAAATTGCAGTTAGTTGAGTGAATATTCTGCTAAGATCGTATATTTCAATATAATTCCTGCAGAAATGGACGGAGTTTGCTATTGTTGTGATTTGAATGTGCTTTTATTGAAGCAGTTTTGAAAGCAGTGTGTTAGCATCTGAAATATGTGCTGAAAATGTACAGTGTTTTGCAGGTTGTGGAGAATGAATGACAAAAGTGTTCATGGATTTTGAGAAAAGTGGTCAGTGAATGTTTTGTTTGAAAGCAATGAAAAATGATTCAGTTTGTTTAGCATAGACTTCTGTATCGCTGAATGTGTGAACAGTTTTGAAAATGCAGCTTCAGTATTAAACAATGCTTGTTAGCAATTAAAAACAAACTGTAATGTGGGTATATTATCAGTACAGTAAAGACTGTCAAAATTGTTCAATGAATTGACATGTAGTAAAAAAAAAAAAAAAAGCATATACATTCATTATATTTTCATAAATTTTAATGAAGCCCAATATAAGTATGCAAAACTGTAATCTCCTAAATATTTATTATTTATTTATTTTTCTTTTTTTTTTTATCTTCATTTTAATGGTATTGACAATATATTTGTCAAGTTGTCAGACATAACTGAATGTATGTCCAAATGAAGAAGGAACACTATCTGTTTTAATATTATGCATATAATAATCCTTACATAAAGACTCTTAATTTACTTGAAAAATGGCATTGTGTAACTGCGTCAGCTACAGAAGCCACTGTGTTTGGACCCTGATGATCGGCTCAAGCTAAACTGCATTGTTTCCGTTACCGGTATAATAACGTTCAGTTGTAAGTCATTTATAATTGATTAGTTAATGATGAATTAATCATTTACAAAACATAACTATGTGTTCATAAATGATTAATAAGTGATATGTTAATATTTTTTTATCTATGTTTTGTAAATTAAGTTATAAATCATTTACAAGTGATTAGATAATGATTAACTAATCATTTACAAAACATGACTTTGTCCACAAATGATTATTAAGTAATATGCTAATGATTTACAAATCTGTCGTAAGTTATCTTTAAAAAATAACATCATTAAATAATCAAACAGATCCTTAGTAAATGGTTAATAAGTTACTAGCTAATATATTATTAATCACTTATAAATCATTGAAATGTCAACATTGTACTATTATCTCACAGCGTTAAAATACTCTAGACATCTGTCTACACCCTCTCCAGTACACTACACTACAAAGTATTCAAACCTGTCGTGTAAACGCATGAGTAAATCATTTACAACACTCTCTGCATCCCCTAATCTAGTGTAAACTACTCATCAGTTGTAAATGTTTTACTCATCATTAGTAATCTTTCACCCCAGTGTGTATACACACACACACAACCTGTAACCGGCTGATTTGTCAAATATTTACAGTTGATGAGTAGTTTACACTAGATTAGGGGATGCAGAGAGTGTTGTAAATGATTTACTCATGCGTTTACACGACAGGTTTTGAATACTTTGTAGTGTGTACTGCAGTGTAAGGGCTGACCGGTGAGGGAGTAGACAGATGTCTGGAGTATTTTAACGCTGTGCACCTGATGTGATCTTCAGTGGAAACCGGTTCAGGTTATCACTAGATCCCTCACACAACACACACAACACAAGTCTGTGCTGATGAGAGAAAGGGTTAAACACAACCCTCTAGAATACCCTAAGTCATTTACACATGTTTATTCACTTGCAGTAAACAATTTATTATTATTTTTTTAAAAATAGTTTTAGCATAATTATAACTTTAATGAAACATGCATACATTATATACTGACCATTTATTAACGGTTTAATCATGATTCATGATTAACAAATGTTTATTGAGATAATAGTACAATGTTGACATTTCATTGATTTATAAGTGATTAATAATATATTAACTAGTAACTATTAACCATTTACTAAGGATCTGTTTGATTATTTCATGATGTTATTTTTTTAAGGTAACTTATGACAGATTTGTAAATCATTAGCATATTACTTAATCATTTGTGAAGGTATAGTCATGTTTTTTAAATGATTAGTTAATGATAATCTGTAAATTATTTATAACTTAATCTACAAAACATAGATAAAAAAATATCACATATTAATCATTTATGAACATAGTCTTGTTTTGTAAATGATTAGATCATAACCCTAACCGGTAACGCTTTAGATTACAGCCCGCAATGTACCGCGTAATTAAACAGAATTTACAGCGTACCTATTTGTAACTATAGAGTACCTCCACAGTACCTACTCGTAGGTATAAGGGAACAATATGCAACGTTTGGGGAATAATGGGGTAATAACCTGCGGAATTATAAAGCATTTATA